>JAWPHD010023655.1:0-21543 GCA_037043455.1 Cyrtodaria siliqua | reverse complement strand
ATATTCAGTTCTTACACATATATATTCAGTTCTTACACATATATTTTCAGTTCTTATACATATATATTCATTTCTTACACATATATATTCAGTTCTTATGCATATATATTCAGTTCCTACACATATATATTCATTTCTTACGCATATATATTCAGTTCTTACGCATATATATTCAGTTCTTACACATATATATTCAGTTCTTACACATATATATTCAGTTCTTACACATATATTTTCAGTTCTTACACATATATATTCAGTTCTTACACATATATATTCAGTTCTTACACACATATATTTAGTTCTTACACATATATATTCAGTTCTTACGCATATATATTCAGTTCTTACACATATATATTCAGTTCTTACACATATATATTCAGTTCTAACACATATATATTCAGTTCTTATACATATATATTCAGTTCTTACACATATATATTCAGTTCTTACACATATATATTCAGTTCTTACACATATATATTCAGTTCCTACACATATATATTCAGTTCCAATATATATTCAGTTCTTACGTATATATATTCATTTCTTACGCATATATATTCACTTCTTACACATATATATTCAGTTCTGACGCATATATATTCAGTTCTTACACATATATATTCAGTTTTGACGCATATATATTCCGTTCTTACGCATATATATTCAGTTCTAACACATATATATTCAGTTCTTACAGATATATATTCAGTTCTGACGCATATATATTCAGTTCTTACGCATATATATTCAGTTCTGACGCATATATATTCAGTTCTTTCACATATATATTCAGTTCTTACGCATATATATTCAGTTCTTATATATATTCAGTTCTTATGCATATATATTCAGTTCTTGCACATATATATTCAGTTCTTATACATATATATTCAGTTCTTACACATATATATTCAGTTCTTATGCATATATATTCAGTTCTTACACATATATATTCAGTTCTTACACATATATATTCAGTTCTTATGCATATATATTCAGTTCTCACACATATATATTCAGTTGTTACGCATATATATTCAGTTCTTACACATATATATTCAGTTCTTACACATATATATTCAGTTCTGACGCATATATATTCAGTTTGACGCATATATATTCCGTTCTGACGCATACATATTCAGTTCTTACACATATATATTGCGTTCTTACGCATATATATTCAGTTCTTAAGCATATATATTCAGTTCTTACACATATATATTCAGTTCTTACGCATATATATTCAGTTATTACACATATATATTCAGTTCTTACACATATATTTTCAGTTCTTACACATATATATTCAGTTCTTACACATATATATTCAGTTCTTATACATATATATTCATTTCTTACACATATATATTCAGTTCTTACGCATATATATTCAGTTCTTACACATATATATTCAGTTCTTACACATATATATTCTGTTCTTACACATATATATTCAGTTCTTATATATATTCAGTTCTTACGCATATATATTCATTTCTTACGCATATATATTCACTTCTTACACATATATATTCAGTTCTGACGCATATATATTCAGTTTTGACGCATATATATTCCGTTCTGACGCATATATATTCCGTTCTTACACATACATATTCAGTTCTTACGCATATATATTCAATTCTTACGCATATATATTCCATTCTTACGCATATATATTCAGTTCTTACACATATATATTCAGTTCTTACACATATATATTCAGTTCTTACGCATATATATTCAGTTCTTACGCATATATATTCAGTTCTTACACTTATATATTCAGTTCTTACACATATATATTCAGTTCTTAGATATATTCAGTTCTTACGCATATATATTCAGTTCTTACACATATATATTCAGTTCTTACACATATATATTCAGTTCTTACACATATATATTCAGTTCTTACACATATATATTCAGTTCTTATGCATATATATTCAGTTGTTACGCATATATATTCAGTTCTTACACATATATATTCAGTTCTTACACATATATATTCTGTTCTTATGCATATATATTCAGTTCTTACACATATATATTCAGTTCTTACACATATATATTCAGTTCTTATGCATATATATTCAGTTCTCACACATATATATTCAGTTGTTACGCATATATATTCAGTTCTTACACATATATATTCAGTTCTTACACATATATATTCAGTTCTTATGCATATATATTCAGTTCTTACACATATATATTCAGTTCTTACACATATATATTCAGTTCTTATGCATATATATTCAGTTCTCACACATATATATTCAGTTGTTACGCATATATATTCAGTTCTTACACATATATATTCAGTTCTTACACATATATATTCAGTTCTGACGCATATATATTCAGTTTGACGCATATATATTCCGTTCTGACGCATACATATTCAGTTCTTACACATATATATTGCGTTCTTACGCATATATATTCAGTTCTTAAGCATATATATTCAGTTCTTACACATATATATTCAGTTCTTACACATATATATTCAGTTCTTACACATATATATTCAGTTCTTATACATATATATTCAGTTCTTACACATATATATTCAGTTCTTACGCATATATATTCAGTTCTTACACATATATATTCAGTTCTTACACATATATTTTCAGTTCTTACACATATATATTCAGTTCTTACACATATATATTCAGTTCTTATACATATATATTCATTTCTTACACATATATATTCAGTTCTTATGCATATATATTTAGTTCTTACACATACATATTCAGTTCTTACGCATATATATTCAGTTCTTACGCATATATATTCAGTTCTTACACATATATATTCAGTTCTTACACATATATATTCTGTTCTTACACATATATATTCAGTTCTTATATATATTCAGTTCTTACGCATATATATTCATTTCTTACGCATATATATTCACATCTTACACATATATATTCAGTTCTGACGCATATATATTCAGTTTTGACGCATATATATTCCGTTCTGACGCATATATATTCCGTTCTTACACATACATATTCAGTTCTTACGCATATATATTCAATTCTTACGCATATATATTCCGTTCTTACGCATATATATTCAGTTCTTACACATATATATTCAGTTCTTACACATATATATTCAGTTCTTACGCATATATATTCAGTTCTTATACATATATATTCAGTTCTTACGCATATATATTCAGTTCTTACGCATATATATTCAGTTCTTACACATATATATTCAGTTCTTACACTTATATATTCAGTTCTTACACATATATATTCAGTTCTTACACATATATATTCAGTTCTTACACATATATATTCAGTTCTTACACTTATATATTCAGTTCTTACGCATATATATTCAGTTATTACTCATATATATTCAGTTCTTACACATATATATTCAGTTCTTACACATATATATTCAGTTCTTACACATATATATTCAGTTCTTATACATATATATTCAGTTCTTACACATATATATTCAGTTCTTATGCATATATATTCAGTTCTTAAACATATATATTCAGTTCTTACGCATATATATTCAGTTCTTACGCATATATATTCAGTTCTTACACATATATATTCAGTTCTTACACATATATATTCAGTTCTGACACATATATATTCAGTTCTTATATATATTCAGTTCTTACGCATATATATTCATTTCTTACGCATATATATTCACTTCTTACACATATATATTCAGTTCTGACGCATATATATTCAGTTTTGACGCATATATATTCCGTTCTGACGCATATATATTCCGTTCTTACACATACATATTCAGTTCTTACGCATATATATTCAATTCTTACGCATATATATTCCATTCTTACGCATATATATTCAGTTCTTACACATATATATTCAGTTCTTACACATATATATTCAGTTCTTACGCATATATATTCAGTTCTTACGCTTATATATTCAGTTCTTACACATATATATTCAGTTCTTAGATATATTCAGTTCTTACGCATATATATTCAGTTCTTACACATATATATTCAGTTCTTACACATATATATTCAGTTCTTACACATATATATTCAGTTCTTACACATATATATTCAGTTCTTATGCATATATATTCAGTTGTTACGCATATATATTCAGTTCTTACACATATATATTCAGTTCTTACACATATATATTCTGTTCTTATGCATATATATTCAGTTCTTACACATATATATTCAGTTCTTACACATATATATTCAGTTCTTATGCATATATATTCAGTTCTCACACATATATATTCAGTTGTTACGCATATATATTCAGTTCTTACACATATATATTCAGTTCTTACACATATATATTCAGTTCTTATGCATATATATTCAGTTCTTACACATATATATTCAGTTCTTACACATATATATTCAGTTCTTATGCATATATATTCAGTTCTCACACATATATATTCAGTTGTTACGCATATATATTCAGTTCTTACACATATATATTCAGTTCTTACACATATATATTCAGTTCTGACGCATATATATTCAGTTTGACGCATATATATTCCGTTCTGACGCATACATATTCAGTTCTTACACATATATATTGCGTTCTTACGCATATATATTCAGTTCTTAAGCATATATATTCAGTTCTTACACATATATATTCAGTTCTTACACATATATATTCAGTTCTTACACATATATATTCAGTTCTTATACATATATATTCAGTTCTTACACATATATATTCAGTTCTTACGCATATATATTCAGTTCTTACACATATATATTCAGTTCTTACACATATATTTTCAGTTCTTACACATATATATTCAGTTCTTACACATATATATTCAGTTCTTATACATATATATTCATTTCTTACACATATATATTCAGTTCTTATGCATATATATTTAGTTCTTACACATACATATTCAGTTCTTACGCATATATATTCAGTTCTTACGCATATATATTCAGTTCTTACACATATATATTCAGTTCTTACACATATATATTCTGTTCTTACACATATATATTCAGTTCTTATATATATTCAGTTCTTACGCATATATATTCATTTCTTACGCATATATATTCACTTCTTACAGATATATATTCAGTTCTGACGCATATATATTCAGTTTTGACGCATATATATTCCGTTCTGACGCATATATATTCCGTTCTTACACATACATATTCAGTTCTTACGCATATATATTCAATTCTTACGCATATATATTCCGTTCTTACGCATATATATTCAGTTCTTACACATATATATTCAGTTCTTACACATATATATTCAGTTCTTACGCATATATATTCAGTTCTTATACATATATATTCAGTTCTTACGCATATATATTCAGTTCTTACGCATATATATTCAGTTCTTACACATATATATTCAGTTCTTACACTTATATATTCAGTTCTTACACATATATATTCAGTTCTTACACATATATATTCAGTTCTTACACATATATATTCAGTTCTTACACTTATATATTCAGTTCTTACGCATATATATTCAGTTATTACTCATATATATTCAGTTCTTACACATATATATTCAGTTCTTACACATATATATTCAGTTCTTATGCATATATATTCAGTTCTTACACATATATATTCAGTTCTTACACATATATATTCAGTTCTTATGCATATATATTCAGTTCTCACACATATATATTCAGTTGTTACGCATATATATTCAGTTCTTACACATATATATTCAGTTCTTACACATATATATTCAGTTCTGACGCATATATATTCAGTTTGACGCATATATATTCCGTTCTGACGCATACATATTCAGTTCTTACACATATATATTGCGTTCTTACGCATATATTCAGTTCTTAAGCATATATATTCAGTTCTTACACATATATATTCAGTTCTTACACATATATATTCAGTTCTTACACATATATATTCAGTTCTTATACATATATATTTAGTTCTTACACATATATATTCAGTTCTTACGCATATATATTCAGTTCTTACACATATATATTCAGTTCTTACACATATATTTTCAGTTCTTACACATATATATTCAGTGTTCTTACACATATATATTCAGTTCTTATACATATATATTCATTTCTTACACATATATATTCAGTTCTTATGCATATATATTTAGTTCTTACACATACATATTCAGTTCTTACGCATATATATTCAGTTCTTACGCATATATATTCAGTTCTTACACATATATATTCAGTTCTTACACATATATATTCTGTTCTTACACATATATATTCAGTTCTTATATATATTCAGTTCTTACGCATATATATTCATTTCTTACGCATATATATTCACTTCTTACAGATATATATTCAGTTCTGACGCATATATATTCAGTTTTGACGCATATATATTCCGTTCTGACGCATATATATTCCGTTCTTACACATACATATTCAGTTCTTACGCATATATATTCAATTCTTTCGCATATATATTCCGTTCTTACGCATATATATTCAGTTCTTACACATATATATTCAGTTCTTACACATATATATTCAGTTCTTACGCATATATATTCAGTTCTTATACATATATATTCAGTTCTTACGTATATATATTCAGTTCTTACGCATATATATTCAGTTCTTACACATATATATTCAGTTCTTACACTTATATATTCAGTTCTTACACATATATATTCAGTTCTTACACATATATATTCAGTTCTTACACATATATATTCAGTTCTTACACTTATATATTCAGTTCTTACGCATATATATTCAGTTATTACTCATATATATTCAGTTCTTACACATATATATTCAGTTCTTACACATATATATTCAGTTCTTACACATACATATTCAGTTCTTATACATATATATTCATTTCTTACACATATATATTCAGTTCTTATGCATATATATTCAGTTCTTAAACATATATATTCAGTTCTTACGCATATATATTCAGTTCTTACGCATATTTATTCAGTTCTTACACATATATATTCAGTTCTTACACATATATATTCAGTTCTGACACATATATATTCAGTTCTTATATATATTCAGTTCTTACGCATATATATTCATTTCTTACGCATATATATTCAGTTCTTATACATATATATTCAGTTCTTACGCATATATATTCAGTTCTTACGCATATATATTCAGTTCTTACACATATATATTCAGTTCTTACACTTATATATTCAGTTCTTACACATATATATTCAGTTCTTACACATATATATTCAGTTCTTACACATATATATTCAGTTCTTACACTTATATATTCAGTTCTTACGCATATATATTCAGTTATTACTCATATATATTCAGTTCTTACACATATATATTCAGTTCTTACACATATATATTCAGTTCTTATGCATATATATTCAGTTCTTACACATATATATTCAGTTCTTACACATATATATTCAGTTCTTATGCATATATATTCAGTTCTCACACATATATATTCAGTTGTTACGCATATATATTCAGTTCTTACACATATATATTCAGTTCTTACACATATATATTCAGTTCTGACGCATATATATTCAGTTTGACGCATATATATTCCGTTCTGACGCATACATATTCAGTTCTTACACATATATATTGCGTTCTTACGCATATATATTCAGTTCTTAAGCATATATATTCAGTTCTTACACATATATATTCAGTTCTTACACATATATATTCAGTTCTTACACATATATATTCAGTTCTTATACATATATATTTAGTTCTTACACATATATATTCAGTTCTTACGCATATATATTCAGTTCTTACACATATATATTCAGTTCTTACACATATATTTTCAGTTCTTACACATATATATTCAGTTCTTACGCATATATATTCAGTTCTTACACATATATATTCAGTTGTTACGCATATATATTCAGTTCTTACGCATATATATTCAGTTCTTACACATATATATTAAGTTCTTACACATATAAATTCAGTTCTTACTCATATATATTCAGTTCTTACACATACATATTCAGTTCTTACGCATATATATTCAGTTCTTACGCAAATATATTCAGTTCTTACACATATATATTCAGTTCTTACACTTATATATTCAGTTCTTACACATATATATTCAGTTCTTATATATATTCAGTTCTTACACATATATATTCATTTCTTACACATATATATTCAGTTCTTATGCATATATATTCAGTTCTTACGCATATATATTCAGTTCTTACGCATATATATTCAGTTCTTACACATATAAATTCAGTTCTTACACATATATATTCAGTTCTTACACATATATATTCAGTTCTTACACATATATATTCAGTTCTTACACATATGTATTCAGGTCTTACACATATATTTTTTAGTTCTTAAACATATATATTCATTTCTTACGCATATATATTCAGTTCTTACACATATATATTCAGTTCTTACACATATATATTCAGTTCCTACACATATATATTCAGTTATTATACATATATATTCAGTTCTTACACATATATATTCATTTCTGATGCATATATATTCAGTTCTTACACATATATATTCAGTTCTTACGCATATATATTCAGTTCTTACGCATATATATTCAGTTCTTACACATATATATTCAGTTCTTACACATATATATTCAGTTCTTACGCATATATATTCAGTTCTTACACATATATATTCAGTTCTTACACATATATATTCAGTTCTTACACATATATATATTCAGTTCTTACACTTATATATTCAGTTCTTACACATATATATTCAGTTCTTATATATATTCAGTTCTTACACATATATATTCATTTCTTACACATATATATTCCGTTCTAATGCATATATATTCAGTTCTTACACATATATATTCAGTTCTTACGCATATATATTCAGTTCTTACGCATATATATTCAGTTCTTACACATATATATTCAGTTCTTACACATTTATATTCAGTTCTTACACATATATATTCAGTTCTTACACATATATATTCAGTTCTTACACATATATATTCAGGTCTTACACATATATATTTAGTTCTTACACATATATATTCAGTTCTTACGCATATATAGTCAGTTCTTACACATATATATTCAGTTCTTACACATATATATTCAGTTCCTACACATATATATTCAGTTCTAATACATATATATTCAGTTCCTACACATATATATTCAGTTCTTACGCATATATATTCAGTTCTTACACTTATATATTCAGTTCTTACACATATATATTCAGTTCTTAGATATATTCAGTTCTTACGCATATATATTCAGTTCTTACACATATATATTCAGTTCTTACACATATATATTCAGTTCTTTCACATATATATTCAGTTCTTACGCATATATATTCAGTTCATATATATATTCAGTTCTTACGCATATATTCAGTTCTTACGCATATATATTCAGTTCTTACGCATATATATTCAGTTCTTACACATATATATTCAGTTCTTATATATATTCAATTTCTTACGCATATATTTTCAGTTCTTACACATATATATTCAGTTCTTACACATATATATTCAGTTCTTACACATATATATTCAGTTCTTACACATATATTTTCTGTTCTTATACATATATATTCATTTCTTACACATATATATTCAGTTCTTATGCATATATGTTCAGTTCTTACACATATATATTCATTTCTTACGCATATATATTCAGTTCTTACACATATATATTCAGTTCTTATGCATATATATTCAGTTATTACACATATATATTCAGTTCTTATGCATATATATTCAGTTCTTACACATATATATTCAGTTGTTACGCATATATATTCAGTTCTTACACATATATATTCAGTTCTTACACATATATATTCAGTTCTTACGCATATATATTCAGTTCTTACGCATATATATTCAGTTCTTACACATATATATTCAGTTCTTATATATATTCAGTTCTTATATATATTCAGTTCTTATATATATTCAGTTCTTACGCATATATATTCAGTTCTTACACATATATATTCAGTTCTTACACATATATATTCAGTTCTTACACATAAATATTCAGTTCTTACACATATATTTTCAGTTCTTATACATATATATTCATTTCTTACACATATATATTCAGTTCTTATGCATATATATTCAGTTCTTACACATATATATTCATTTCTTACGCATATATATTCAGTTCTTACGCATATATATTCAGTTCTTACACATATATATTCAGTTCTTACACATATATATTCAGTTCTTACACATATATTTTCAGTTCTTACACATATATATTCAGTTCTTACAAATATATATTCAGTTCTTACACATATATATTCAGTTCTTACACATATATATTCAGTTCTAATATATATTCAGTTCTTACGTATATATATTCATTTCTTACGCATATATATTCACTTCTTAACATATATATTCAGTTCTGACGCATATATATTTAGTTCTAACACATATATATTCAGTTTTGACGCATATATATTCCGTTCTTACGCATATATATTCAGTTCTTACAGATATATATTCAGTTCTGAGGCATATATATTCAGTTCTTACGCATATATATTCAGTTCTGACGCATATATATTCAGTTCTTGCACATATATAATCAGTTCTTCCACATATATATTCAGTTCTTACACATATATATTCAGTTCTTACATATATATTCAGTTCTTACACATAAATATTCAGTTCTTTCACATATATATTCAGTTCTTACGCATATATATTCAGTTCTTACGCATTTATATTCAGTTCTTACACATATATATTCAGTTCTTACACATTTATATTCAGTTCATATTCAGTTCTTACACATATATATTGAGGTCTTACACATATATATTTAGTTCTTACACGTATATATTCAGTTCTTACGCATATATATTCAGTTCTTACACGTATATATTCAGTTCTTACACATATATATTCAGTTGTTACGCATATATATTCAGTTCTTACACATATATATTCAGTTCTTACACATATATATTCAGTTCTTACGCATATATATTCAGTTCTTAAGCATATATATTCAGTTCTTACACATATATATTCAGTTCTTATATATATTCAGTTCTTATATATTTTCAGTTCTTATATATATTCAGTTCTTACACATATATATTCAGTTCCTACGCATATATATTCAGTTCTTACACATATATATTCAGTTCTTACACATATATATTCAGTTCTTACACATATATATTCAGTTCTTACACATATATTTTCAGTTCTTATACATATATATTCATTTCTTACACATATATATTCAGTTCTTATGCATATATATTCAGTTCTTACACATATATATTCAGTTCTTACGCATATATATTCAGTTCTTACGCATATATATTCAGTTCTTACACATATATATTCAGTTCTTACACATATATATTCAGTTCTTACACATATATATTCTGTTCTTACACATATATATTCAGTTCTTACAGATATATATTCATTTCTGAGGCATATATATTCAGTTCTTACACATATATATTCAGTTCTGACGCATATATATTCAGTTCTTACACATATATATTCAGTTCTTACACATATATATTCAGTTCTTACACATATATATTCAGTTCTTACACATATATATTCAGTTCTTTCACATATATATTCAGTTCTTACGCATATATATTCAGTTCTTACGCATTTATATTCAGTTCTTACACATATATATTCAGTTCTTACACATTTATATTCAGTTCTTACACATATATATTCAGTTCTTACACATATATATTCAGTTCTTACACATATATATTCAGGTCTTACACATATATATTTAGTTCTTACACGTATATATTCAGTTCTTACGCATATATATTCAGTTCTTACACGTATATATTCAGTTCTTACACATATATATTCAGTTGTTACGCATATATATTCAGTTCTTACACACATATATTCAGTTCTTACACATATATATTCAGTTCTTACGCATATATATTCAGTTCTTACGCATATATATTCAGTTCTTACAAATATATATTCAGTTCTTATATATATTCAGTTCTTATATATTTTCAGTTCTTATATATATTCAGTTCTTACGCATATATATTCAGTTCTTACACATATATATTCAGTTCTTACACATATATATTCAGTTCTTACACATATATATTCAGTTCTTACACATATATATTCAGTTCTTACACATATATATTCAGTTCTTACACATATATTTTCAGTTCTTATACATATATATTCATTTCTTACACATATATATTCAGTTCTTATGCATATATATTCAGTTCTTACACATATATATTCAGTTCTTACGCATATATATTCAGTTCTTACGCATATATATTCAGTTCTTACACATATATATTCAGTTCTTACACATATATATTCAGTTCTTACACATATATTTTCAGTTCTTACACATATATATTCAGTTCAAACACATATATATTCAGTTCTTACACATATATATTTAGATCTTACACATATATATTCAGTTGTTAAGCATATATATTCAGTTCTTACACATATATATTCAGTTCTTACACATATATATTCAGTTCTTACACATATATATTCAGTTCTTATACATATATATTCAGTTCTTACACAAATATATTCAGTTCTTACACATATATATTCAGTTCTTACACATATATATTCAGTTCTTACACATATATATTCAGTTCTAATATATATTCAGTTCTTACGTATATATATTCATTTCTTACGCATATATATTCACTTCTTACACATATATATTCAGTTCTGACGCATATATATTCAGTTCTTACGCATATATATTCAGTTCTTACGCATATATATTCAGTTCTTACACATATATATATTAAGTTCTTACACTTATATATTCAGTTCTTACACATATATATTCAGTGCTTATATATATTCAGTTCTTACGCATATATATTCAGTTCTTACATATATATATTCAGTTCTTACACATATATATTCAGTTCTTACACATATATATTCAGTTCTTACACATATATATTCAGTTCTTATACATATATATTCATTTCTTACACATATATATTCAGTTCTTATGCATATATATTCAGTTCTTACGCATATATATTCAGTTCTTACGCATATATATTCAGTTCTTACGCATATATATTCAGTTCTTACACATTTATATTCAGTTCTTACACATATATATTCAGTTCTTACACATATATATTCAGTTCTTACACATTTATATTCAGGTCTTACACATATATATTTAGTTCTAACACGTATATATTCAGTTCTTACGCATATATATTCAGTTCTTACACGTATATATTCAGTTCTTACACATATATATTCAGTTCCTACACATATATATTCAGTTCTTATACATATATATTCAGTTCTTACACATATATATTCAGTTCTTATGCATATATATTCAGTTCTTACACATATATATTCAGTTCTTACGCATATATATTCAGTTCTTACGCATATATATTCAGTTCTTACACATATATATTCAGTTCTTACACATATATATTCAGTTCTTACGCATATATATTCAGTTCTTACACATATATATTCAGTTCTTACGCATATATATTCAGTTCTTACACATATATATTCAGTTCTTACACTTATATATTCAGTTCTTACACATATATATTCAGTTCTTAGATATATTCAGTTAGTTCTTACGCATATATATTCAGTTCTTACACATATATATTCAGTTCTTACACATATATATTCAGTTCTTACACATATATATTCAGTTCTTATACATATATATTCATTTCTTAGACATATATAATCAGTTCTTACACATATATATTCAGTTCTTACACATATATATTCAGTTCTTACGCATATATATTCAGTTCTTACGCATATATATTCAGTTCTTACACATATATATTCAGTTCTTACACATATATATTCAGTTCTTTCACATATATACTCAGTTCTTATGCATATATATTGAGTTCTTATATATATTCAGTTCTTAGGCATATATATTCATTTCTTACGCATATATATTCCCTTCTTACACATATATATTCAGTTCGGACGCATCTATATTCAGTTTGACGCATATATATTCCGTTCTGACGCATACATATTCAGTTCTTACACATATATATTGCGTTCTTACGCATATATATTCAGTTCTTAAGCATATATATTCAGTTCTTACACACATATATTCAGTTCTTACACATATATATTCAGTTCTTACGCATATATATTCAGTTCTTACAAATATATATTCAGTTCTTATATATATTCAGTTCTTATATATTTTCAGTTCTTATATATATTCAGTTCTTACGCATATATATTCAGTTCTTACACATATATATTCAGTTCTTACACATATATATTCAGTTCTTACACATATATATTCAGTTCTTACACATATATATTCAGTTCTTACACATATATATTCAGTTCTTACACATATATTTTCAGTTCTTATACATATATATTCATTTCTTACACATATATATTCAGTTCTTATGCATATATATTCAGTTCTTACACATATATATTCAGTTCTTACGCATATATATTCAGTTCTTACGCATATATATTCAGTTCTTACACATATATATTCAGTTCTTACACATATATATTCAGTTCTTACACATATATTTTCAGTTCTTACACATATATATTCAGTTCAAACACATATATATTCAGTTCTTACACATATATATTTAGATCTTACACATATATATTCAGTTGTTAAGCATATATATTCAGTTCTTACACATATATATTCAGTTCTTACACATATATATTCAGTTCTTACACATATATATTCAGTTCTTATACATATATATTCAGTTCTTACACAAATATATTCAGTTCTTACACATATATATTCAGTTCTTACACATATATATTCAGTTCTTACACATATATATTCAGTTCTAATATATATTCAGTTCTTACGTATATATATTCATTTCTTACGCATATATATTCACTTCTTACACATATATATTCAGTTCTGACGCATATATATTCAGTTCTTACGCATATATATTCAGTTCTTACGCATATATATTCAGTTCTTACACATATATATATTAAGTTCTTACACTTATATATTCAGTTCTTACACATATATATTCAGTGCTTATATATATTCAGTTCTTACATATATATATTCAGTTCTTACACATATATATTCAGTTCTTACACATATATATTCAGTTCTTACACATATATATTCAGTTCTTATACATATATATTCATTTCTTACACATATATATTCAGTTCTTATGCATATATATTCAGTTCTTACGCATATATATTCAGTTCTTACGCATATATATTCAGTTCTTACGCATATATATTCAGTTCTTACACATTTATATTCAGTTCTTACACATATATATTCAGTTCTTACACATATATATTCAGTTCTTACACATTTATATTCAGGTCTTACACATATATATTTAGTTCTAACACGTATATATTCAGTTCTTACGCATATATATTCAGTTCTTACACGTATATATTCAGTTCTTACACATATATATTCAGTTCCTACACATATATATTCAGTTCTTATACATATATATTCAGTTCTTACACATATATATTCAGTTCTTATGCATATATATTCAGTTCTTACACATATATATTCAGTTCTTACGCATATATATTCAGTTCTTACGCATATATATTCAGTTCTTACACATATATATTCAGTTCTTACACATATATATTCAGTTCTTACGCATATATATTCAGTTCTTACACATATATATTCAGTTCTTACGCATATATATTCAGTTCTTACACATATATATTCAGTTCTTACACTTATATATTCAGTTCTTACACATATATATTCAGTTCTTAGATATATTCAGTTAGTTCTTACGCATATATATTCAGTTCTTACACATATATATTCAGTTCTTACACATATATATTCAGTTCTTACACATATATATTCAGTTCTTATACATATATATTCATTTCTTAGACATATATAATCAGTTCTTACACATATATATTCAGTTCTTACACATATATATTCAGTTCTTACGCATATATATTCAGTTCTTACGCATATATATTCAGTTCTTACACATATATATTCAGTTCTTACACATATATATTCAGTTCTTTCACATATATACTCAGTTCTTATGCATATATATTGAGTTCTTATATATATTCAGTTCTTAGGCATATATATTCATTTCTTACGCATATATATTCCCTTCTTACACATATATATTCAGTTCGGACGCATCTATATTCAGTTTGACGCATATATATTCCGTTCTGACGCATACATATTCAGTTCTTACACATATATATTGCGTTCTTACGCATATATATTCAGTTCTTAAGCATATATATTCAGTTCTTACACACATATATTCAGTTCTTACACATATATATTCAGTTCTTACGCATATATATTCAGTTCTTATGCATATATATTCAGTTCTTACGCATATATATTCAGTTCTTACGCATATATATTCAGTTCTTACACATATATATTCAGTTCTTACACTTATATATACAGTTCTTACACATATATATTCAGTTCTTATATATATTCATTTCTTACGCATATATATTCAGTTCTTACACATATATATTCAGTTCTTACACATATATATTCAGTTCTTACACATATATATTCAGTTCTTACACATATATATTCAGTTCTTATACATATATATTCATTTCTTACACATATATATTCAGTTCTTACACTTATATATTCAGTTCTTACACATATATATTCAGTTCTTATATATATTCAGTTCTTACGCATATATGTTCAGTTATTACACATATATATTCAGTTCTTACACATATATATTCAGTTCTTACACATATATATTCAGTTCTTACACATATATATTCAGTTCTTACACATATATTTTCAGTTCTTACACATATATATTCAGTTCTTACACATATATATTCAGTTCTTACACATATATATTCAGTTCTTACACATATATATTCAGTTCATACACATATATATTCAGTTCTTACACATATATATTCAGTTCTAATATATATTCAGTTCTTACGTATATATATTCATTTCTTACGCATATATATTCACTTCTTACACATATATATTCAGTTCTGACGCATATATATTCAGTTCTTACACATATATATTCAGTTTTGACGCATATATATTCCGTTATTACGCATATATATTCAGTTCTTACACATATATATTCAGTTCTTACAGATATATATTCAGTTCTGACGCATATATATTCAGTTCTTACGCATATATATTCAGTTCTTACAAATATATATTCAGTTCTTACGCATATATATTCAGTTCTTACGCATATATATTCAGTTCTTACACATATATATTCAGTTCTTACACATATATATTCAGTTCTAACACATATATATTCAGTTCTTTCACAAATATATTCAGTTCTTACGCATATATATTCAGTTCTTATATATATTCAGTTCTTATGCATATATATTCAGTTCTTGCACATATATATTCAGTTCTTATACATATACATTCAGTTCTTACACATATATATTCAGTTGTTATGCATATATATTCAGTTCTTACACATATATATTCAGTTCTTACACATATATATTTAGTTCTTATGCATACATATTCAGTTCTTACACATATATATTCAGTTGTTACGCATATATATTCAGTTCTTACACATATATATTCAGTTCGTACACATATATATTCAGTTCTTACGCATATATATTCAGTTCTTACACATATATATTCAGTTCTTATATATATTCAGTTCTTATATATATTCAGTTCTTATAAATATTCAGTTCTTACGCATATATATTCAGTTCTTACACATATATATTCAGTTCTTACATATATATATTCAGTTCTTACACATATATATTCAGTTCTTACACATATATTTTCAGTTCTTATACATATATATTCATTTCTTACACATATATATTCAGTTCCTATGCATATATATTCAGTTCTTACACATATATTTTCAGTTCTTATACATATATATTCATTTCTTACACATATATATTCAGTTCCTATGCATATATATTCAGTTCTTACACTTATATTTTCATTTCTTACGCATATATATTCAGTTCTTACGAATATATATTCAGTTCTTACACATATATATTCAGTTCTTACACGTATATATTCAGTTCTTACACATATATTTTCAGTTCTTACACATATATATTCAGTTCTTACACATATATATTTAGTTCTTACACATATATATTCAGTTCTTACGCATATATATTCAGTTCTTACACATATATATTCAGTTCTTACACATATATATTCAGTTCTTACACATATATATTCAGTTCTTACGCATATATATTCAGTTCTTACACATATATATTCAGTTCTTACGCATATATATTCAGTTCTGACGCATATATATTCAGTTCTTACACATATATATTCAGTTCTTACACATATATATTCAGTTCTTACACATATATATTCAGTTCTTTAACATAAATATTCAGTTCTTACACATATATATTCAGTTCTTATATATATTCAGTTCTTACACATATATATTCAGTTCTTATGCATATATATTTAGTTATTACACATATATATTCAGTTCTTACACATATATATTCAGTTCTAATGCATATATATTCAGTTCTTACACATATATATTCAGTTGTTACGCATATATATTCAGTTCTTACACATATATATTCAGTTCTTACGCATATATATTCAGTTCTTACGCATATATATTCAGTTCTTACGCATTTATATTCAGTTCTTACACATATATATTCAGTTCTTATATATATTCAGTTCTTATATATATTCATTTCTTATATATATTCAGTTCTTACACATATATATTCAGTTCTTACACATATATATTTAGTTCTTACACATATATATTCAGTTCTTACGCATATATATTCAGTTCTTACACATATATATTCAGTTCTTACACATATATATTCAGTTTTTACACATATATATTCAGTTCTTATACATATATATTCAGTTCTTACACATATATATTCAGTTCTTACACATATATATTCAGTTCTTACACATATATATTCAGTTCTTACACATATATATTCATTTCTAATATATATTCAGTTCTTACGTATATATATTCATTTCTGACGCATATATATTCACTTCTTACACATATATATTCAGTTCTGACGCATATATATTCAGTTTTGACGCATATATATTCCGTTCTGACGCATATATATTCAGTTCTTACACATATATATTCAGTTTTGACGCATATATATTCCGTTCTTACGCATATATATTCAGTTCTTACAGATATATATTCAGTTCTTACAGATATATATTCAGTTCTGACGCATATATATTAAGTTCTTACGCATATATATTCAGTTCTTACACATATATATTCAGTTCTTACGCATATATATTCAGTTCTGACGCATATATAATCAGTTCTTACACATATATATTCAGTTCTTACACATATATATTCAGTTCTTACACATATATATTCAGTTCTTTCACATATATATTCAGTTCTTACGCATATATATTCAGTTCTTATATATATTCAGTTCTTATGCATATATATTCAGTTCTTGCACATATATATTCAGTTCTTATACATATATATTCAGTTCTTACACATATATATTCAGTTCTTATCATATATTCAGTTCTTACAAATATATATTCAGTTCTTACACATATATATTCAGTTCTTACACATATATATTCAGTTCTAATATATATTCAGTTCTTACGTATATATATTCATTTCTTACGCATATATATTCACTTCTTACACATATATATTCAGTTCTGACGCATATATATTCAGTTCTTACACATATATATTCAGTTTTGACGCATATATATTCCGTTCTTACGCATATATATTCAGTTCTTACACATATATATTCAGTTCTTACAGATATATATTCAGTTCTGACGCATATATATTCAGTTCTTACGCATATATATTCAGTTCTTACACATATATATTCAGTTCTTACGCATATATATTCAGTTCTGACGCATATATATTCAGTTCTTACACATATATATTCAGTTCTTACACATATATATTCAGTTCTTACACATATATATTCAGTTCTTTCACATATATATTCAGTTCTTACACATATATATTCAGTTCTTATATATATTCAGTTCTTACACATATATATTCAGTTCTTACACATAGATATTCAGTTCTTATGCATATATATTCAGTTCTTACACATATATATTCAGTTGTTACGCATATATATTCAGTTCTTACACATATATATTCAGTTCTTACGCATATATATTCAGTTCTTACGCATATATATTCAGTTCTTACGCATATATATTCAGTTCTTACACATATATATTCAGTTCTTACACATATATATTCAGTTTTGACGCATATATATTCCGTTATTACGCATATATATTCAGTTCTTACACATATATATTCAGTTCTTACAGATATATATTCAGTTCTGACGCATATATATTCAGTTCTTACGCATATATATTCAGTTCTTACAAATATATATTCAGTTCTTACGCATATATATTCAGTTCTTACGCATATATATTCAGTTCTTACACATATATATTCAGTTCTTACACATATATATTCAGTTCTTACACATATATATTGAGTTCTTTCACAAATATATTCAGTTCTTACGCATATATATTCAGTTCTTATATATATTCAGTTCTTATGCATATATATTCAGTTCTTTCACAAATATATTCAGTTCTTACGCATATATATTCAGTTCTTATATATATTCAGTTCTTATGCATATATATTCAGTTCTTGCACATATATATTCAGTTCTTATACATATATATTCAGTTCTTACACATATATATTCAGTTGTTATGCATATATATTCAGTTCTTACACATATATATTCAGTTCTTACACATATATATTCAGTTCTTATGCATATATATTCAGTTCTTACACATATATATTCAGTTGTTATGCATATATATTCAGTTCTTACACATATATTTTCAGTTCTTACACATATATATTCAGTTCTTACACATATATATTCAGTTCTTACACATATATATTCAGTTCTTACACATATATATTCAGTTCATACACATATATATTCAGTTCTTACACATATATATTCAGTTCTAATATATATTCAGTTCTTACGTATATATATTCATTTCTTACGCATATATATTCACTTCTTACACATATATATTCAGTTCTGACGCATATATATTCAGTTCTTACACATATATATTCAGTTTTGACGCATATATATTCCGTTATTACGCATATATATTCAGTTCTTACACATATATATTCAGTTCTTACAGATATATATTCAGTTCTGACGCATATATATTCAGTTCTTACGCATATATATTCAGTTCTTACAAATATATATTCAGTTCTTACGCATATATATTCAGTTCTGACGCATATATATTCAGTTCTTACACATATATATTCAGTTCT
>JAWPHD010023654.1:0-21547 GCA_037043455.1 Cyrtodaria siliqua | reverse complement strand
GGTGTATTACAATTCCAACCAGAATAACTACAAAGAGTATACTGAAACAGTCTCACAGTAGACTAGTTTTGCGTATTTACAGTGTGTAATTATATACCTGGAATATGGATAAGTAACTTCATGCATTCCGTAGTGTGGATTCCATATTGTTCCCACTCATATATGAATTCCATATTAGTAGACTCATGTGTTGGTAACTCTTAATTCGAACGCTCCAGTTTTGGGGATTGTCTCGACTGGTTTAAGTCGTGTATACGTTTTGGGGGATTGTCTTGACCTGGTTTAAGTCGTGTATATCTGTCTATAGAGTGTGGATTCTCAAATGTGGAAGGAAGTATACACCAGGTCGTCAGCAGGGTTTATAAACAATGTACATATGTTGTAAAAGTTGGCTGTTGTTGGGCGGGATAGGGCCTACTTTAAGTAAGTATACAAAACTGGTGATAAATTAATGAGACCTGATTACATTATGTTATATATATCGCGTCTTTAAATAGACTAAATTCAATTCAGTAAACCCAATATCTTTGTTATTTTTCTTTCAGACTATATGACTAACTAAAGCGGATCAGAATGGAGAAATTAATTGCTTCTGGAATGTCTCGAACAGACGATCAACTAATACACCTATATACAATAATGTTTTCACTGCTAGTGAAATATACACTTAAGCATTTGGTAAATGCAGTGCTGAAGGCTGAACATGAGAGAGTTACATCCAACGTTAAGAGAGGAACACGTGTTAACTTGTGTTCAAAACAGTTCACCAAATCTCATCCTTAAAAGGCAACACATGTTAATACACACTGGAGAAGAACCATTCTCATGTTCGGTATGCGAGAGAACGTTTGTGGTAAAAACTGAATCTTAAACGCAATATTTTTGACCCCACACCAAGAGATAAGAGAGGGAGAAGAGGAACAGCACCTACCAGTTGCTCTTGGTGTCTTGAAGAGCTTTGCTCAAAACTCGACCCTTGCTCAGCATGCTCTTACGCATTCAGGTGAGAAGCCATTCACGTGTCAAGTGTGCCAAAGGACATTTTCTGTAAAATCCAATTTAAAGAAGCATACTGTTAATACATACAGGAGAGAAGCCGCACGTTTGTGAAGTTTGCAGAGAAACGTTCACTCACAAGGTGTCGCTGACCGCGCACATGACTAAACACATTGGCACTTAACTTTCGTTGTGAGTTCTGCAATTCAACCTTCACCCGGAAGTTTAATCTGAAGAACCACATGCGCCGACAATACGGGGTGAATTGCCCTATCTGTGTGTGTCGTCTGCATGCAGTGTTTCGCGCAACGTTCACAACTCACTGCCACATCTGGGTAGGCATGCGGAAGAGGCCTCAGACTTCAGTGTAATTCTACTGAAGTTGAAAGCCTCGTCTGTTGAAATCATTTAAATAACAAGGCATGATACAGGTATTGTCGAACCTTGCAATGGTACCACTGTGTTGTACATTCAAAAAAACTCTTCGATGATGAAAGTAAATATACCAATGACATGGAATGATTACGAAACAACGTAGAAAGCAAAATAATAGATCAGAAGTTAATTGGGGAACGAAAGGTGTGTGCAACTTCAAACACACAACAATAGTTGGGCTTGTGTGGGATATGTGTTGAAAAGTTAACTGCATGTAAACTAGAAATAAGCGAAATTGCTCAGCATTCCGATGGGTTAAATATCCAAGATTGCCTCTGGCGATCAATAAGTGAGAAAAACTGATAACTCGGAAAAAGTGAGGTTGACAATGTTATCTTTAAAAGATTCTCCGCAACTCATCTTCCAGATATGATTCTTTCACTGTGGATCTACCTTAGTCAATATGTCATGAAAACAGAAAAGTTACACACTTGCGAAGTTTGCCAAAAGTCTTTTAGACGGTCTGGAAATTTAACAGCACATTCAACGGATTCATACTGGGGAACGGAGATTTAAATGTGGTATATGTGCCAAAGAGCTATTAGTAGCAGGTATAATTTAGAAAGACACATTGAGTCTCACTGCAACAAACTAGGCAGACATTCTCTGCCAAAACACATATGATCACGTGTATTATACAATTTGTAAACTTCACGCAGAAGCTGCATAAAGGCATTGCATGTCAAAAAAGTAATAGATTTTTACAAAGTAAATAACAATCATTTTTTATTTAAAACTTTTCTAAAAAAAGAACACTCGTAGCCCGAATAGGCCTCGAGCCAGGACCCAGCATTATCGCCCTATCGGGGGGGGGCGCTACATATCCGTAGCCGCAAAACTCAACTTAGGCAATTTACATTATTTTTAGAAAGAACAACGTCTGTATGTGACATTCTTTCCATGATAGCAGTCTGGAAGCACTGGTAGCTATAACTTTTATACTATATTAATTTAATGAACAACAATCGGTTATTATCATATGTAGCCTGGCTATCAACATTTGGATGTTTATTTTTGCACATTTGTATTTTTTGATAATTTTCAATATACCTTTGACATATACAATTATGCAATTAAAGTGTATAATTCATATTAGTTTAATACAGAATGAATAAGCTTTGTTAGCATTGTATTCTGTTTAAAATCACTATTTATGCTTTAAAATTGGAAGGTCAAATTATCCCCTGACACCCACTATTGGCACATTTTTATGCATATAATTGAATTGGGTTTTTAAGGTGCACATGAAAGGTTATATGGCGCCCTAACAGGGCATGAACATGCCTAGGCGCTCATCCTCCATGTATATCGAGATAAAATATGGAAAATGGGCTCTAGGAACCTTGCCACCCTGATTTCCCCTGAACTGTACCAGTTGCTAAAAATTCTATCGTAGAAACCTCCATTTACGCTGGAGTCACGTTTAGTTTTTCTGCCAATGCTCTTTTGATGTGAGCGAGATGCCAGCTCTGAACAATGAGGAACTGTTTTGATAGCATTATTAATGAAAGTATGTACTGCTCAACGTTCATGCCTTTGCTTGCATATATACATTCAGCAAGCCTGAAAGAGAGGATGTATACACGCATCGAACAGGAAGTGCAAGTCTTCCTCAGAATAATTGCAACATCCCTATTATTTTTTTTTCTGATATATATATTGCACAAAAGACACAGTCCAGTCCAAGAGGATCTAGATAAGAGAAATGTGAGTGTGTTCAGCTTTCTTATATGTCGCATTTTTAGGTGTGTGTTAATAAAAATACGTATTAATGATTAAGAAGTGTTGAATAAGTATTACACATATAATACAGACACGAAGACAAATAGATTTTAACACAAAATTCAATTAGATGTATATAATTGCAATTTATCAATCCCCACGCAGAGTTATCGTTCCTTGCACTCACAAAAAGGTACATAGATATACGGGTTGAATTAATGACCTTTTGGTCAACCGTAAAATTTGAAGGGTACATATAATTCAGAGTTAAAATAAATGGCCCTTTTATGGGCCCACCGTACAATTGGAAAAAGGCTACCATGTTTGGATATCGCATCAGCTTCGTCGCCACACCCGACACAACCCTCGAAAGGCCCTTACCATAGCAGAAGTCGTGAAACCCGAAAAACATCCTCAATTTTCAAATCCAAGAGTCATAACTCCGCAAGTTTCTTATCAGATTCGGATTAATCCACTATTAAGTTATTGTGCAAATCGTTTATATTCAAAAAAATTGGTGGGAGGCCGCTTACCCGGACCCCCCACCCAGCCAAGGCAGTCCCCTCTCTCACACATACCCACCGTTTGTATCCCAAATATTGGTCAAAGGTACGATTCTGACTGGTTATCAAACTTAGGCTGAGATATTAACTGACATAAACATTGTTCTCATGTGTCATCATGATTGGATTATAAATGTTGTTACTGAGTGGAAACTTGCCAAGAATTATCAATTTTTTAAAAGTGAAAGTTTGACTGCTTATCTAACTTGGCTTGAGCTATTACGCTCATAAACATTGTCCTAAAAGTATATATCATCAAGATTGATTTTATAACTGTTGAAGTCGTTAAGTGGTGGAGAAAGACCCCAGGAGGCCCCTTTACAATTTGCAATTTGCGTGTAGGGGTAGTGGGCACTACTGGGTAGGACCACAGACATTCCACAAGCCAGCTGGATACATTCTTTAGGCCCCTAAGGGATTGAACCTACAGCGGTGAGAGGCAAGTGATTTAGAGTCAAGAGACTAATCCACTCGGCCACGGGATGCCCCTTGCGATGGACAAAAAGACTTAAGTTGACAAGCTTACATACAAAAACTGTAACCGATTTTTTCTATCGTATGAAAAAGGGGCCATAATTTTGTCAAAATATAAGCATGAAGTTATTGAAACCTGGCTGTATGATGTTGTCTAACAATGCCAAAATACATATCTGAAGTTTCAATCCATTATTTGCAGCATCTCTCGTGGCCGAATGGTTAGCGACATTGCGTTGTAAACCTTCACCTCTCACGCTGCAGGGGTTCGAATCCGCATTGGCACCCTTGACTTCGTGAGGGAAGTGTCGATTCTTACGGATATTCGGGAGTAATGTATCAGTACTGGTTACTACCCAGGAAAAGTGGGTGGTCTGCCCTCCACCACAAAACAATTCGACCGTCATATATAAAACTTTGCATGTGTTTAAAATGACATAAAACACCAAACAAACAAATAAACAGTCCATTATTCGAAGTCGTTTTTGGAGATAAAAATAAGGCAGGCAAGAGATCAAATGATGGCAATAGCTCTTCTTTTTTTCTTCTTCCAACGGGTTAAGCTAATAAACTTAACTGTTCATAAAAATGTTTAGTGATTGATTTCCATGACAGAGTTCATTGAATGTGATAATTAACTGCATAAAGGGAGGTAATTACAAAGAGTTATCATCCTTATATGCTCCCAATGAGCTGTGTATGTTTGGAAATTTAAATGCAATGTTATCATTCATATCTACCGTAAGCTCAATTTAAAGAAAAATATTTAACCAAACATGGCGCTTTAAATCAGTGAAAATGCTTTTAAATACAAAAATAATTGAGAATTATTTACTGGCCGTCATTATGCAACTATCCTAGGGTGATACAGCTCAAGTAAGTATTGAAAACAATAATTCATTTACAGCCCCGATTAAATCTTCAAATAGAGGTGTGAAGCATTTGAAGAGAGGTCTAAATTAGCTACACCTCTCTAAAGGATCTAAAACGAGCTGCAACTGTAAACAACTTGTATGTATCCATAAATGTTTGAAGAGAGGTGTAAAGCATTGGAAGAGAAGTCAGAATGCTTTACACCTCTTTAAATGATTTAGAAAGATTTGCAAAACTTGTACTTATCCGTAAATTATTTTAAGAGAGGTTGAAATTCAGAAGTAAAATGGGTTAAATATAAATAAATGGGTTAAATATAAATGGATTTTATTTGATGCTTAAGAGACTGTATTAATTGTGTTTGGGGGTAAAACTTATCGTGTTTCTTTATAGTTGCAAACAATAATTTCACAAGCTTGAAGCAGAAGGTATGGAATACCGATCTACAGAAACTCAAATATTTGAGAAGGGTCCAAATAATTTGAACAGCGGTATAAATGATTTGCATCTCTCTACAAATAGTTATATTGCTCACATCAAATAATTATTTTTGACATTAATTCATTTGAAGCTCTCTGCAAATCCTTAAATAGGTGTAAAGAGAGGTCTAACTGATTTACACCTCTTTAATTGTTTGAACTTTTGAGAACTGCAATATTAGAGAACTTGTCCTTATCATTTTATATAATTTGAAGATGACTTAATTGTATAAATGATATGGCTGATTTTCAAACTTACCTGAGCTGATTTTTACATTTGAACAAGTTTGGTATAAAGATCAGATGAAAAACAAAGGAGCTAAAGTGTTAACAAAAAAAGGTTAAGCATTTTTTTAAAAATAATTCATGGGCCATAATTTATTTACAGTAACTGCTGTTTCTAGTCCGACATGGCTAGAGGTAGGGATGGGTTTCAAACTTGTCTGAGCTTTTATTGATATTAACATTCTAAAGAAGTTTGTTATATTGGATTTGAATTGAATTGAATTGGGGACACCAACAGGAATGAACATGCCAGGCTCATCCTCCATGTACATCGAGTTAAATATGGAGAACGGGCGTAGAACCTTCTCACCCTGAACTGCAGAGTTGCTGCAAATTCTATTGTAAACACTCCATTTACGCTGGAGCCACGTTTTAGTTTTTCTGCCACTACTCTAGTGATATGAGCGATATCGCACCTGAAACAATGCAGGGGTCATGATGAAGACCTTTAATGAGCATGAACAAAAAAATATAAAATGAACATGAATTTGGGGGGGTTCTACCCCTCTGCCTTCCCCTCCAACGGGATCTGCAGTGGCCCTATTCTTTACCCCGTAACCACACGGGGCGGATATAAATTGAACATAGGAATTTAACAAAGCAAAATTTAGCATTTTTTTTTAAATAAATGAAGGGCCATAACTCTGGTGATACAAACTAATCTAACTGGTTTTTCCAAGCGTTCATTAATATCAACAATCTGGTGAAGTTTAGTAAAGATCGGATGGATAATGTAGGTGCTAGATTGCGAATCAGTGGTCCGAGTATTAAATTGTATACCGCATCCAACCCCTTCTCCAAGAACAGAAAACTGAGGGTTGGCTGGGGTATGAAATAAAACCTTAATTGCGGCTTTAAAAGTTTGCATATTGTAAAATTAAAACATTTAATAAGTAATTTTAAACATGCTTTTTTGTCGAAATATCGGTTATAAGCTTTCCCATCGCTTAATGGAATTAAGGCAGGACCACGTAATGGGTGCTGATTTTAATGCTTGATAAATAACTCGAGATTGTTGTGTGTCCTAGAAAGAATAGCAGGTTTAGTTTATTAAAAAGCAAGTCATGAAATATCAAAATACTGAAAAACATATACATTAAAACTACTTGGTACAAGTTGGTTAAGAAGACTGATCAAACACATCTTTTCACATTGTTATTTTATATCTTTGAAAACAAGCAACTTCAAAGATTTCATATCTCCCTTGTTAATGCACTGCTCCAGATGTTGGCTGTTACTTCGAGGAGGCGACACCAACTTTACAATATTTCAATATTAAAATTTGACTTCAAATTATAAAGATATATATATATATATATTATGAGATGCAATGAAATACTGTATTTTATCAGTGAAATAAAAGCGTTATTCCACACTGTGGAATATAGAGTTTTATTCCACAGTAGCTGCCGGGACTACTTTTAAAGGTACAGCTAACACAGATGCACAGTAACATGGTTCACAAGATATTCCTACGCGAATGTAAACATGACGAGAGAGAAACACTGCAAATTGTACATTCTATTCAAACAATGATTTGAAATTGATTTTAAAGTTAAAAGGAAATGATTGCCAATATATAATATATTAAACAAATTGTTTTATTTGAGTATAAATAAAATATCTTGGGACTTTTTTTTGTAGTCGCGCAAAAAATGTGTAAAGCAACTTAGTATTGAAATTGCCTCCCGTGTTGTTCTACCGCAGTTTCCCTAAAAAATTGTTTGTAAAATCATAAAATAAAAAGAAAATTTGTTGTTTTGTCGTGAATAACATATTTTATTTCAAAGTGAGAAAACTTTCATATTTTCACTCATGCTTCACTCCAAAACAACAAATATCCTCTATATATACACTCATGGTCAAAGTCATGAAAATGCATCACAAAACACATTGTTTTAAAAGTTAGAATTTGAAGCATTTTGGTCAAAATATGATATAATCCATATAACGAGTCGCCATTTTAACATTTCTGAATTTAGTGCGTTCCAGATTGGTGCATTTCCGGGTTTCTTCAGTTACATCGCAAAAAGAAATCATTTTCGTAAAAACAGACATTGCATAATACTGTCAGAAGTCGAACAATAAAAAGACCAGTAAAACCAATTAAATTTAGTCAGAGACAGATTAATGCAGCTTGAAATTTGTGGAAAAGTTTTCTTTTTATGATTATCCATAGTAAACAATGTTAAATGACAAGGTCATCAACAGCGTCAACTGCTTGTCATAAAAAAACACCAATAAACATGTAAGATGAGTTAGGTATAGTTATGAGTTTGCGTCCTATAGCATAAACATATGAAGTTAATGGTGCGTTTTCACTGACTGTCAGTATATATAGTCATTGTCGACCAAAGTCATAATTTATATGCTAATCTCGTGTCCTGAGATCTGCAATCTCTCCAAGTTCATCAACTGTCGATCTGATTTCATAACTCTACAACTCAAACGTCTCATCTGTAAAATAAACAAAAAGGTCATCAGTTTTACCAAGCAAAAGTCTATGGAATGCCAAATCTAGATACTTAAATATTAATTTACTCAAATATTAATTTAAACCTTTCTAGAAATCATTTACAGATACAGTCTCATTCCAACCAGCTGATTTGTACCTCTCGTCAAATGATCTGTCTATAAATCATTTAAAACCCCTCTTCAAAAATATTACGGATAAGTATTTTAGAATTAAACCTCTGATTTAGATCGCTCTTCAAATTATTCAAAGACGGCAATGTAAAGGATTTTAAGGCAGGTGTAAGTGAGCAAGACCTATTTTTAAATAACATTAAACCTTAACCTCTCTTAAAACCATTCATGAATAAGTACAACAAGATAATCAGCTCATTTATACCTCTCTTTAAATGATTTATAGAGGGGTGTAAAGGATTTCAAGGGAGACAAAAATGAGTTTGACCTCTCCCTAAATCATGTTAACATCCGTTGAAATCATTCACTTGAAATCATTTACGGATATGTAAATGATTTTCAAATTAAAATCAGCTGACTTTATACCTCTCTTCAAATGATTTAGAGCTCAGATGAAAATGATTTTGACTTCTCTTTAAATCATTTTAACCTCTCTTCCAATTCATTTACGTTAAGTAAAAGTATTTTTAAATTAAAATCAGGTGACTGTATGGCTCGCTTCAAATGATATAGAGCTGTAGAAGATTTCAAGGGAGATGAAATGATTTTGACAACTCTTTAAATCATTCTGACCCCTCTTCAAATCATTAAAGGTTCAGTAAAAATATTTTCGAATTAAAATCAGCTGACTTTAAACCTCTCTTCAAATGACTTAGACTGCTCTTCAAATGCTAAAGAGGAGTAAGTGAATTGAAGGGACATGTAAATGATTTAGACCTCTCTTTAAATCACTTAAACGTCTCTTGAAACCATTTACAAATAAGTACAACATTTTTTATAATTCAAATCAGCTGATGGATACCTCTCTTCAAATGATTCAGACCACTCTTCAAATTAAAAGAAGGCTGCACATAGTTGAAGGTGTATAAATATTCGAGTTTCTGTGGAGATCGCATTCCATAAAATTCATAATTTTTAAAAGCAATATATTCCTCCATATCATATAGTCAAAGAATATTTTAAGAAATAAATCACAATAAAACATCTATACAACAAGAGGGCCAATATATATTGGCCCAGAATCGCTCACCTAATGATCTTTTTGAAGATAAATAAATTGTCAAACTAGCTTATAATTTCATTACATAATATGATCGCGCAGTCAGTGGCATACATCGCAAATTCCCACACCCGCCTAAAAGTGTTCAGACCCAGTAAGTGTACATATAGTTATAGGGAGGGGATCTCAACAGTTTCCAATTTATGACCCGTGGGCTATGTCATCAGGGGAGGGGATGGACCCCAAGGCCAATGCTGGTTGTATCCGTCTGTTCATGCCCAGTAATTAAGTGTAGATATGGTTCTAGGGTGGGGGTCTTAACCGTATCCAAGTTTATGACCCAGGGGTGAGGATAGACCCCAGGGGTGAGGATAGACCCCAGGTCCAATGCTGGCTGGATGGTTGTATCAGTCTGTGCATGCCAAGTAAGTGAATGTATGGTTATAGAGTGGGGATCTCAATGGTAATTACACAGGGGCTATTTCCCCAGGGGTGGGGATAAACCACAGGAATGATACTGTTTGGATGGTTTAATTGCACATTAATGTAACATGACCACCGTATGTGACTGTACAATAATGTAACATGACCACTACATATGACTACATTAAACTTAACATAACACCACCACGCCATGTAACTGTACAATAATGTAATACGACCACCGTATGTAACTGTACAATAATGTTACACGACAAGCCTATGTAACTGTACAATAATGTAACATTACCACTCCATATGACTTCATTAAACTTAACATAACACCACCAAGCAATGTAACGGTACAATAATATAACACGACCACCCTATGTAACTGTACAATAATGTAACATGACGACTCCATGTGACTACATTAAACTTTAATAACATAAAACCACCACCCTATGAAACTGTACAATAATGTAACATGACCACTCCATATGACTACATTAAACTTAACATAACACCACCACGCCATATAACTGTACAATAATGTAATATGACCACCCTATGTAACTGTACAATAATGTAACATGACCACCCAATCTAACTACCATAATGTAACATAACATGTAATATGCCAACTCTCTGTGACTACATGAACACTTAATATAACACCATCATCCTATACTGAACAAAACTAGAACTGTAAGCCAAAAAGGGCTAACAAATACACCCCGCTCAAGGATTTTACTATATGGGGAAGAACATTAACAGTTTTTGCTAACGATAATTTGGTGCAAATGATATTATCATAAATTAGGTATAAGGTAGAAAACAATTGTCATAAAGATTTTATAAATTATTACCCATGTTTTTTTTGTTTTTTTGGTAACTGATAATTAAGAGGTTATGTGCAGAAAATGCAGAATTGGTAAAATAATATGAAGTCTTCTGTTAGAGGCGTTTTGCCTATTTTTAGTAACAGTGACATTGACCTTGACCCCAGTGACCCCAAATGCAATCCCAAGCTTCCTTAAATTTCCATATAAGCTACCTACGCTGCAAGTTTCAACGCAATTGACCCCAGTGATACCAAATACAATCCCAAGCTTCCTTTTATAAGACCTACCTACCCTGCAAGTTTCATAAGTTATTGAGCGGAAACCATTTTTCTATTTTTAGTAAAGTGACCTTGACCACAGTGACCCCAACTGCAATTCCAAACTTTCTTTCCATATAAGCTACCTACCCTGCAAGTTTCATCGCAATACCTCATTCCTAACAAAAGTTATTGATCAGACAATTTTCTATTTTTAGTAATAGTGACCTTGACCTTGACCCCAGTGACACCAAATGCAATTCCAATTAAGCTTCCTTTCCATATAGGCTACTTGCCCTGCAAGTTTCATCGCAATACCTCATTCCTAATCGGACAAGCCGAATCCAGTATACCCCCCACTACAAACTTTGTTTGTGCGGGGTATAAACAGTTTAGCACAACTTTTTAGGGACATAGATTAAACATATGAACATTTATATATTTGTTTGAAGCTATTAGCAATGCTAGGTAAGGATGAGACTTTCCAAAAAGTGTTTTGTTTTATTATGTTCAAAGCCTTAATTACTATCAGAATTACCTCCCATGTATTAAAAATAAATTATTTCGTTTTATACTAGCATATTGCTTTAAACACATTTATTACTTGGTATGGAAAAGAATTGCCCATTCTGTCTTTATATTAAACAAGAAGCCCAAGACGGCCTGTGGACGCTTTACTAGTTAATATGACTCTTAAACCCCTGTCACACTAGGGCCGCGTTCTCACGGCGTCCAAGAAAAATGCAGAACGCCGAGGTGCGCGCAGTACGATCGCAAGCATCGCCGCAGCAACGCAGTGGCATCGCCAGTAGACGCATTGGGATCGCATAGAACGCCAAGCGACGGCGCGCACTTTGAGCATGCACAAAACAAACGCCGTCGCTCGGCGTTCTGATAAGAGCGCAGTGGGGTCGCCGTAAGGTCGCCATAGCAGCGCAGTAAGGTCTCCTACAACGCCACAGGAGCTCCGCGGGCGCGCACAGAGGTCGCAGTGCGACGCTGTGGTTGTCGGTGGCGCTTGCACGGAGATTGTACGGCGTTCTCTGAGATGTCACTGCGTCTCTACCGCGCTTATACGGAGGTAATGGCCAACATTACCTTTAATTACCACCATCCCAGGTCCTCCAAAATGTTCAATATTACCTTTAATTACAACCATCCCCGGTCCTCCAAAATGGACAACATTACCTTTAATTACCACCATCCCAGGTCCTCCAAAATGGTCAACAGTATCTTTAATTTTCACCATCCCAGGTCCTCCATAATGGTCAACAGTATCTTTAGTTACCACCATCGCATGTCCGCCATAATGGACAACAGTACCTTTAATTACCACTATCCCATATCTTCCAAAATGAACAACAGTATCTTTAATTACCACCATCCCATATTTTCCAGAATGGCCAACATTACCTTTATCCTCAAAAATAGACAAGATTACCTTTAATTACCACCATCCAAGGATCTTCAAAATGGATAACATTACCTTTAATTACCGACATCCCAGGTCCTCCAAAATGGTCAACAGTATCTTTAATTACCACCATCCCAGGTCCTCCAAAATGGACAACAGTACCTTTAATTACCACCATCCCAGGTCCTCCAAAATTGACAACAGTACATTTAATTACCACCATCTCAGGTTCTCCAAAACGGACAACATTACCTTTAATTACCACCATCCCCGGTCCTCCAGAATGGCCAACATTACCTTTATCCTCAAAAATAGAGAACATTACCTTTAATTACCACCATCCCAGATCCTCCAAAATGGCCAACATTACCTTTAATTACTACCATCCCAGGTCCTCCAACATGGACAACAGTACCTGTAATAAGCACCATCTCAGGTCCTCCAGAATGGCCAACATTACCTTTATCCTCAAAAATGGACAAGATTACCTTTAATTACCACCATCCCCGGTCCTCCAGAATGGCCAACATTACATTTAATTATCACCATCCCAGGTCCTCCAAAATGGACAACATTACCTTTAATTACCACCATCCCAGGTCCTCCAACATGGACAACAGTACCTTTAATAACCACCATCCCAGGTCCTCCAACATGGACAACAGTACCTTTAATTACCACCATCCCAGGTCCTCCAAAATGGACAACAGTACCTGTAATTAGCACCATCCCAGGTCCTCCAGAATGGCCAACATTACCTTTATTCTCAAAAATGGACAAGATTACCTTTAATTACCACCATTCAATGATCTTCAAAATGGACAACATTACCTTTAATTACCACCATCCCAGGTCCTCCAAAATGGCCAACATTACCTTTACATACCACCATCCCCGGTCCTCCAGAATGGCCAACATTACATTTAATTACCACCATCCCAGGTCCTCCAAAATGGACACCATTACCTTTAATTACCACCATCCCAGGTCCTCCAACATGGACAACAGTACCTTTAATTACCACCATCCCAGGTCCTCCAAAATGGACAACATTACCTTTAATTACCACCATCCCAGGTCCTCCAAAATGGACAACATTACCTTTAATTACCACCATCCCAGGTCCTCCAACATGGACAACAGTACCTTTAATTACCTCCATCCCAGGTCCTCCAAAATCTCCAACATTACCTTTAATTACCACCATCCTCGGTCCTCCAGAATGGCCAACATTTCCTTTATCCTCAAAAATGGACAACATTACCTTAAATTACCACCATCAAAGGATCTTCAAAATGGATAACAGTACCTTTAATTACCACCATCCCAGGTCCTTCAAAATGGACAAGATTACCTTGAATTACCACCATCCCAGGTTTTCCAAAACGGACAACAGTACCTTTAATTACCACCATCCCCGGTCCTCCAAAATGGCCAACAGTACCTTTAATTACCTCCACCCCAGGTCCTCCAAAATGGACAACAGTACCCTCCATCCCAAGTCCTCCAAAATGGACAACAGTACCTTTATCCTCAAAAATGGACAACATTACCTTTAATTACCACCATCCCAGGTCCTCCACAATGGACAAAAGTATTTTTAATTACCACCAACCCTAGGTCCTCCAAAATGGACAACAGTACCTTTAATAACCACCACTCCAGGTCCTCCAAATTGGACAGCATTACCTTTAATTACCAGTCATTCGCTTCATTGATGTTATAATGCCCCTGTCACACTATAGCGCGTTTCCACTGCGTTGGCACGGCGTTGTTTAATTTTCCAGAACGCCGTGAGATCGCAAGAAAAATCTGATATTTTTCATGAAGATGGAGATGTCACGGCGTCCTCACAGCGACCAAGGCGTTGCTACGGAGCTCCAATGGCGTTCTATCGCGTTCCTACGGAGTTCTTGTTGGTGATTGTCTGCGCTCTCACGGCGCTTCCACTGCGTGCACTGCGCTTTCACGGCGCTCACACTGCGATGACGGCGTGTTGAAGACGTTCGTTTGCACTACCTATAATTCATTTATACTATTTTGTTCATTTTTGTCATGCAAACGCCGATGGACGCGGTAGAAGCGCCTTGGGAGCGCAATGATCGCCGTGACAGCTCCGTACAGTCGTTGATGGAGGTAATTAAAGGTACTGTTGTCCATTTTGGAGGACCTGGGATGGTGGTAATTAAAGGTACAGTTGTCAATTTCGGAAGACCTTGGATGGTGGTAATTAAAGATATTGTTGTCAGATTTGGAGGACCTGTGATGGAGGTAATTAAAGATATTGTTGTCCAATATGGAGGACCTGGGATGGTGGTAATTAAAGGTACTGTTGTCCATTTTGGAGGACCTGGGATGGAGGTATTTAAAGGTACTGTTGTCCATTTTGGAGGACCTGGGATGGAGGTAATTAAAGGTATTTTTGTCCATTTTGGAGGACCTGGGATGGAGGTAATTAAAGGTACTCTTGTCCATTTTGGAGGACCTGGGATGGTGGTAATTAAAGGTACAGTTGGACCTTTTGGTGGACCTGGGATAGTGGTAATTAAAGGTACTTTTGTCAATTTTGGAGGACTTGGGATGGAGGTAATTAAAGGTACTGTTGTCCGTTTTGGAGGACCTGGGATGGAGGTAATTAAAGGTTGTGTAGTCCATTTCGGAGGACCTGGGATTGTGGTAATTAAATGTAATATTGGCCATTCTGGAGGACCGGGGATGGTGGTAATTAAAGGTAATGTTGGCCATTTTGGAGGACCTGGGATGGTGGTAATTAAAGGTAATGTTGTCCATTTTGAAGATCATTGGATGGTGGTAATTAAAGGTAATCTTGTCCATTTTTGAGGATAAAGGTAATGTTGGCCATTCTGGAGGACCTGGGATGGTGCTAATTACAGGTACTGTTGTCCATTTTGGAGGACCTGGGATGGTGGTAATTAAAGGTACTGTTGTCCATGTATGATGACCTGGGATGGTGGTAATTAAAGGTAATGTTGTCCATTTTGGAGGATAAAGGTAATGTTGGCCATTCTGGAGGACCGGGGATGGTGGTAATTAAAGGTAATGTTGGCCATTTTGGAGGACCTGGCATGGTGGTAATTAAAGGTAATGTTGTCCATTTTGAAGATCCTTTGATGTTGGTAATTAAAGGTAATCTTGTCCATTTTTGAGGATAAAGGTAATGTTGGCCATTCTGGAGGACCGGGGATGGTGGTCATTAAAGGTAATGTTGTCCATTTTGGAGGACCTGGGATGGTGGTAATTACAGGTACTGTTGTCCATGTTGGAGGACCAGGGATGGTGGTAATTAAAGGTATTGTTGTCCATTTTGGAGGACCTGGGTTGGTGGTAATTAAAAATACTTTTGTACATTTTGGAGGACCTGGGATGGTGGTAATTAAAGGTATTGTTTTCCATTTTTGAGGATAAAGGTACTGTTGTCCATTTTGGAGGACCGGGGATGGTGGTAATTAAAGGTACTGTTGTCCGTTTTGGAAAACCTGGGATGGTGGTAATTAAAGGTAATCTTGTCCATTTTGGAGTACCTGGGACGGTGGTAATTAAAGATAATGTTGTCCATTTCAAAGGACCTGGGATGGTGGTAATTAAAGGTAATGTTGTCCATTTTGAAGATCCTTGGATGGTGACAATTAAAGGTAATCTTGTACATTTTTGAGAATAAAGGTAATGTTGGCCATTCTGGAGGACCGGGGATGGTGGTAATTAAAGGTAATGTTGGACATTTTGGAGGACTGGGATGGTCGTAATTAAAAGTACTGTTGTCCATGTTGGAGAACCTGGGATGGTGGTAATTAAAGATATTGTTGTCCATTTTGGAAGACCTGCGATGGAGGCAATAACAGATATTGTTGTCCATTTTGGAGGACCTGGGATGGTGGTAATTAAAGGTACTGTTGTCCATTCTGGAGGACCTGGGATCGAGGTAATTAAAGGTACTGTTGCCCATTTTGGAGGAAGTGGGATGGAGGTAATTAAAGGTACTGTTATCCATTTTGGAGGACCTGGGATGGTGTTAATTAAAGGTACTGTTGACCATGTTGGAGGAACTGGGATGGAGGTAATTAAAGGTAATGTTTGCCATGTTGGAGGACCTGGGATGGTGATAATTAAAGGTAATGTTGTCCATTTTGGAGTACCTGGGATGGAGGTAATTAAAGGTACTGTTGTCCATGTTGGAGGACCTGGGATGGAGGTAATTAAAGGCAATGTTGTCCATTTTGGAGGACCGGGGATAGTGGTAATTAAAGGTAATGTTGGCGATGTTGGAGGACCTGGGATGGTGGTAATTAAAGGTAATGTTGTCCATTTTGGAGGACCTGGGATGGTGGTAATTAAAGGTAATGTTGGCCATTCTGGAGGACCGGGGATGGTGGTAATTAAAGGTAATGTTGGCCATTTTGGAGGACCTGGCATGGTGGTAATTAAAGGTAATGTTGTCCATTTTGAAGATCCTTTGATGTTGGTAATTAAAGGTAATCTTGTCCATTTTTGAGGATAAAGGTAATGTTGGCCATTCTGGAGGACCGGGGATGGTGGTCATTAAAGGTAATGTTGTCCATTTTGGAGGACCTGGGATGGTGGTAATTACAGGTACTGTTGTCCATGTTGGAGGACCAGGGATGGTGGTAATTAAAGGTACTGTTGTCCATTTTGGAGGACCTGGGATGGTGGTAATTAAAGGTACAGTTGTCCATTATGGAGGACCTGGGATGGAGGTAATTAAAGGTACTGTTGTCCATTTTGGAGGACCTGGGATGGAGGTAATTAAAGGTACTGTTGTCCATTTTGGAGGACCTGGGATGGTGGTACTTAAAGGCACTGTTGTCCATTATGGAGGACCTGGTATGGAGGTAATTAAAGGTACTGTTGTCCATTTTGGAGGACCTGGGATGGAGGTAATTAAAGGTACTGTTGTCCATTTTGGAGGACCTGGGAAGGAGGTAATTAAAGGTACTGTTGTCCATTTTGGAGGACCTGGGATGGTGGTAATTAAAGGTAATGTTGGACATTTTGGAAGACCTGGTATGGTGGTAATTAAAGGTACAGTTGGACCTTTTGGTGGACCTGGGATAGTGGTAATTAAAGGTACTATTGTCAATTTTGGAGGACCTGGGATGGAGGTAATTAAAGGTACTGTTGTCCATTTTTGAGGACCTGGGATGGTGGTAATTAAAGGTAATGTTGGACATTTTGGAGGACCTGGGATGGTGGTAATTAAAGGTACAGTTGGACCTTTAATGGACCTGGGATAGTGGAAATTAAAGGTTCTGTTGTTAATTTTGGAGGACCTGGGATGGAGGTAATTAAAGGTACTGTTGTCTATTTTGGAGGACCTCGGATGGAGGTAATTAAAGGTAGTGTTGTCCATTTTGGAGGACCTGGGATGGTGGGAATTAAAGGTAATGTTGGACAATTTGGAGGACCTGGGATGGTGGTAATTAAAGGTACAGTTGGACATTTTGGTGGACCAGGGATAGTGGGAATTAAAGGTACTGTTGTCAAATTTGGAGGACCTTGGATGGTGCTAATTAAAGGTAATGTTTTCCATTTTTGAGGATAAAGGTACTGTTGTCCATTTTGGAGGACCGGGGATGGTGGTAATTAAAGGTACTGTTGTCCATGTTGGAGGACCTGGGATGGTGGTAATTAAAGGTAATGTTGGCCATTCTGGAGGACCGGGGATGGTGGTAATTAAAGGTAATGTTGGCCATTTTGGAGGACCTGCGATGGTGGTAATTAAAGGTAATGTTGTCCATTTTGAAGATCCTTTGATTGTGGTAATTAAAGGTAATCTTGTCCATTTTTGAGGATAAAGGTAATGTTGGCCATTCTGGAGGACCTGGGATGGTGGTAATTAAAGGTAATGTTGTTCATTTTGGAGGACCTGGAATGGTGGTAATTACAGGTACTGTTGTCCTCGTTGGAGGACCGACCAGGGATGGTGGTAATTAAAGGTACTGTTGTCCATTTTGGAGGACCTGGGATGGTGGTACTTAAAGGCACTGTTGTCCATTATGGAGGACCTGGGATTGAGGTAATTAAAGGTACTGTTGTCCATTTTGGAGGACCTGGGATGGAGGTAATTAAAGGTAATGTTGTCCATTTTGGAGGACCTGGGATGGTGGTACTTAAAGGCACTGTTGTCCATTATGGAGGACCTGGGATGGAGGTAATTAAAGGTACTGTTGTCCATTTTGGAGGACCTGGGATGGAGGTAATTAAAGGTACTGTTGTCCATTTTGGAGGACCTGGGAAGGAGGTAATTAAAGGTACTGTTGTCCATTTTGGAGGACCTGGGATGGTGGTAATTAAAGGTAATGTTGGACATTTTGGAAGACCTGGTATGGTGGTAATTAAAGGTACAGTTGGACCTTTTGGTGGACCTGGGATAGTGGTAATTAAAGGTACTATTGTCAATTTTGGAGGACCTGGGATGGAGGTAATTAAAGGTACTGTTGTCCATTTTGGAGGACCTGGGATGGTGGTACTTAAAGGCACTGTTGTCCATTATGGAGGACCTGGGATGGAGGTAATTAAAGGTACTGTTGTCCATTTTGGAGGACCTGGGATGGAGGTAATTAAAGGTACTGTTGTCCATTTTGGAGGACCTGGGATGGTGGTACTTAAAGGCACTGTTGTCCATTATGGAGGACCTGGGATGGAGGTAATTAAAGGTACTGTTGTCCATTTTGGAGGACCTGGGATGGAGGTAATTAAAGGTACTGTTGTCCATTTTGGAGGACCTGGGAAGGAGGTAATTAAAGGTACTGTTGTCCATTTTGGAGGACCTGGGATGGTGGTAATTAAAGGTAATGTTGGACATTTTGGAAGACCTGGTATGGTGGTAATTAAAGGTACAGTTGGACCTTTTGGTGGACCTGGGATAGTGGTAATTAAAGGTACTATTGTCAATTTTGGAGGACCTGGGATGGAGGTAATTAAAGGTACTGTTGTCCATTTTTGAGGACCTGGGATGGTGGTAATTAAAGGTAATGTTGGACATTTTGGAGGACCTGGGATGGTGGTAATTAAAGGTACAGTTGGACCTTTAATGGACCTGGGATAGTGGAAATTAAAGGTTCTGTTGTTAATTTTGGAGGACCTGGGATGGAGGTAATTAAAGGTACTGTTGTCTATTTTGGAGGACCTCGGATGGAGGTAATTAAAGGTAGTGTTGTCCATTTTGGAGGACCTGGGATGGTGGGAATTAAAGGTAATGTTGGACAATTTGGAGGACCTGGGATGGTGGTAATTAAAGGTACAGTTGGACATTTTGGTGGACCAGGGATAGTGGGAATTAAAGGTACTGTTGTCAAATTTGGAGGACCTTGGATGGTGCTAATTAAAGGTAATGTTTTCCATTTTTGAGGATAAAGGTACTGTTGTCCATTTTTGAGGACCGGGGATGGTGGTAATTAAAGGTACTGTTGTCCATGTTGGAGGACCTGGGATGGTGGTAATTAAAGGTAATGTTGGACATTTTGGAGGACCTGGGATGGTGGTAATTAATGGTACTGTTGTTAATTTTGGAGGACCTGGGATGGAGGTAATTAAAGGTACTGTTGACCATTTTGGAGGACCTGGGACGGAGGTGATTAAAGGTAGTGTTGTCCATATTGGAGGACCTGGGATGGTGGTAATTAAAGGTAATGTTGGACAATTTGGAGGACATGGGATGGTGGTAATTAAAGGTACAGTTGGACATTTTGGTGGACCTGGGATAGTGGTAATTAAAGGTACTGTTGTCAATTTTGGAGGACCTTGGATGGTGGTAATTACAGGTACTGTTGTCCATGTTGGAGGACCTGGGGTGGTGGTAATTAAAGGTAATGTTTTCCATTTTTGAGGATAAAAGTACTGTTGTCCATTTTGGAGGACCGGTGATGGTGGTAATTACAGGTACTGTTGTCCATGTTGGAGGACCTGTGATGGTGGTAATTAAAGGTAATGTCCTTTTTGGAGGACCTGGGATGGTGGTAATTAAAGGTAATGTTGGCCATTCTGGAGGACCGGGGATGGTGGTAATTAAAGGTAATGTTGGCCATTTTGGAGGACCTGCGATGGTGGTAATTAAAGGTAATGTTGTCCATTTTGAAGATCCTTTGATTGTGGTAATTAAAGGTAATCTTGTCCATTTTTGAGGATAAAGGTAATGTTGGCCATTCTGGAGGACCTGGGATGGTGGTAATTAAAGGTAATGTTGTTCATTTTGGAGGACCTGGAATGGTGGTAATTACAGGTACTGTTGTCCTCGTTGGAGGACCGACCAGGGATGGTGGTAATTAAAGGTACTGTTGTCCATTTTGGAGGACCTGGGATGGTGGTACTTAAAGGCACTGTTGTCCATTATGGAGGACCTGGGATTGAGGTAATTAAAGGTACTGTTGTCCATTTTGGAGGACCTGGGATGGAGGTAATTAAAGGTAATGTTGTCCATTTTGGAGGACCTGGGATGGTGGTACTTAAAGGCACTGTTGTCCATTATGGAGGACCTGGGATGGAGGTAATTAAAGGTACTGTTGTCCATTTTGGAGGACCTGGGATGGAGGTAATTAAAGGTACTGTTGTCCATTTTGGAGGACCTGGGAAGGAGGTAATTAAAGGTACTGTTGTCCATTTTGGAGGACCTGGGATGGTGGTAATTAAAGGTAATGTTGGACATTTTGGAAGACCTGGTATGGTGGTAATTAAAGGTACAGTTGGACCTTTTGGTGGACCTGGGATAGTGGTAATTAAAGGTACTATTGTCAATTTTGGAGGACCTGGGATGGAGGTAATTAAAGGTACTGTTGTCCATTTTTGAGGACCTGGGATGGTGGTAATTAAAGGTAATGTTGGACATTTTGGAGGACCTGGGACGGTGGTAATTAAAGGTACAGTTGGACCTTTTAGTGGACCTGGGATAGTGGAAATTAAAGGTTCTGTTGTTAATTTTGGAGGACCTGGGATGGAGGTAATTAAAGGTACTGTTGTCTATTTTGGAGGACCTCGGATGGAGGTAATTAAAGGTAGTGTTGTCCATTTTGGAGGACCTGGGATGGTGGGAATTAAAGGTAATGTTGGACAATTTGGAGGACCTGGGATGGTGGTAATTAAAGGTACAGTTGGACATTTTGGTGG
>JAWPHD010023653.1:0-21547 GCA_037043455.1 Cyrtodaria siliqua | reverse complement strand
GTTCTTACACATATATATTCCGTTCTTACACATATATATTCCGTTCTTACGCATATAGATTCAGTTCTTACGCATATATGTTCAGTTCTTACGCATATATGTTCAGTTCTTACGCATATATATTCAGTTCTTACGCATATATGTTCAGTTCTTACGCATATATATTCATTTCTTACGCATATATATTCAGTTCTTACGCATATATTCAGTTCTTATGCATATATATTCAGTTCTTACGCATATATGTTCAGTTATTACGCATATATGTTATTTCTTTTACATATATGTTCAGTTCTTACGCATATTTATTCAGTCCTTACGCATATATATTCAGTTTTTACGCATATATATTCAGTTCTTACGCATATATATTCAGTTCTTACACTAAATATATTCCGTTCTTACACGTATATATTCCGTTCTTACACGTAAATATTCTGTTCTTACACATATATATTCCGTTCTTTACACATATATATTCCGTTCTTAGACGTACATATTCCGTTCTTACACGTATATATTCCGTTCTTACACATATATATTCCGTTTTTACACATATATATTCCGTTCTTACACATATATATTCACTTCTTACCCATATATATTCCGTTCTTACACATATATATTCCGTTCTTACACGTATATATTCCGTTCTTAAACATATATATTCCGTTCTTACACATATATATTCCGTTCTTACACATATATTCCGTTCTTACGCATATATATTCCGTTCTTTCGCATATATATTCAGTTTTACGCATATATATTGATTTCTTACGCAGATATATTCCGTTCTTACACATATATATTCCGTTTTTACACATATATATTCCGTTCTTACACATATATATTCACTTCTTACACATATATATTCCGTTCTTACACATATATATTCCGTTCTTACACATATATATTCCGTTCTTACACATATATTTTCAGTTCTTACACATATATATTCCGTTCTTACGCATATATATTCCGTTCTTACGCATATTCTTACTACGCATATATATTCCGTTCTTACGCATATATATTCAGTTCTTACGCATATATATTCAGTTCTTACACATATATATTCAGTTCTTACGCATATATATTCAGTTCTTACGCATATATATTCAGTTCTTACGCATATATATTCAGTTCTTACGCATATATATTCAGTTCTTCCGCATATATATTCAGTTCTTACAGTTATATAGTCAGTTCTTACACATATATATTCAGTTCTTACACATATATATTCCGGTTTTACACGTACTGTATTCCGTACTTACACATATATATTCCGTTCTTACACATATATATTCCGTTCTTACACATATATATTCCGTTCTTACACATATATTCCGTTCTTACGCATATATATTCCGTTCTTTCGCATATATATTCAGTTTGACGCATATATATGATTTCTTACGCAGATATATTCCGTTCTTACACATATATATTAAGTTCATACGCAATATATTCTTACGCATATATATTCCGTTCATTCGCATATATATTCAGTTATACGCATATATATTCAGTTCTTATGCAATATATTCAGTTCATACACATATATATTCAGTTCTTACTCATATATAATCAGTTCTTACGCATACTATATTCCGTTCTTACACATACTATAATCCGTTCTTACACGTAAATATTCCGTTCTTACGAACTATATATTCAGTTCTACGCATATATATTCAGTTCATACACAACATATAATCAGTTCTTAACACACTATCACTACTACAAAATACAACTCCACTAAAACCTCCACACACTAACTAAAACCTCAAACAACTAAATCACACAACAAACACAACACTAAACACAACAACTACAATCCATACACAACTAAACCTACTACACAACTAAAACTCATACACAACTAATCAACTCAACACAACTAAAACCTACAACAACACTAAAACTCACACACAACCTAACAACTCAACACACCAAACTCAACTAACAACTAAAACCTAACACAACTACCTAAACCTCCAACACACAACTAAAACCTCACAACAACCTAAAACTCCACACACAACTAAAACCTCACACAAACCTAAACACACACACAACTAACTACCCAACAACAACCTAAAACCCAACACAACTAAAACACACCAAACCTAACTAACCCAAACACAATAAACCTCAACAACTAAACCCACACAACTAAAACCCACACACCAACACAACTAACAACTACACAACTAAAACACACACAAACACTAAAACCAACACACAAAACCCACAACAACCTAACCACACCAAAAAACCCACACACAACTAACAACCTCAACACAAAACCACCACAAAACTAAAACCACACAACAACTAAACCCACACACAAACTAAAACCCACCACAACTAAAACCCCACACACAACTAACAACCACACAAACTAAACCCCACACACAACTAAAACCCACAACACAATAAAACCCACAACACAACTAAAACCACCACAACTAACAACCCAACACAATAAAACCACACCAACTAAAACCCACACAAACTAAAACCCCACACAACTAAAACCCACACACTAAACCCACACAACTAAAACCACACAACAACTAAACCTCACAAATAAACTCACAACACACTAAAACCTCACACAATACTAAAACTCACAACACTAACAAACTCCTAACACAACTAAAACCTCACACACTATAACACTCACACAACCTAACAACCTCACAAAAACACTAAACAACCCAACACAACTAACCACCTAACAACTCACAACAACAACCTAAACCTCACACACAACTAAAACCTCACAACAACTAAAACCACACACACAACTAAACCCCACAACAACCTAAACACCCACACACTAACAACCCTCCACACACTAAACCACACACAACTAACCACAACCAACAAACCACCACAACTACAACCACACACACAAACACCACACAACTAACCCCCACAACACTAACCCCCACAACACACCTAACACAACCAAACCCTACCAAAACCCTACCACCAAACACCAACACACAACAAACCCCAACCCAACAAAAACCCCAACAACAACCAAACCCACCACAACACACAACCCCACCACAACTAAAACCCAACACCACACACAAACACCTCCACAACCAACTCACCCCCAACCCACACACTCCAACCAACACACCTAACACAACAACCCTCACCAACTACAAACCCCACACCACCTACACCACAACACAACAACCTACACTAAACAAACCCACCAAACACTAACCCTACCAAATACAACCCACACCAACAAAACCACCCCACACAAACAACCCCACCACACAAACCAACCACAACAAACACCCAACACAAACTCACACCAACCTAAACCTCACACACATCACAACACCTCCCCTCACACACCAACAACCCACCCACCACAAACCCCCCACACACAACCCCCAACCCAACACCCAAACCCACACACAACTACACCAACACCAAAACACCTAATCAAACTACCAATCTACACTTCAACAACACCATATACCTCCCTATCACAACCATATCCACCCCTTCCCACACATATACCCCCACTACACAACAATACACTCCTCCACACAATCTACCCTCACACCCACACACAACTACCCCCACTCCACACAACATCTCCCTACCTTACACACAATTACCTCCCCTTCCACACATATACCTCCACTTCACACACATATACACTCCCTCCACACAATATACCTCCCTCACACACATATATCACCTCACACCTATACCTCTACCAACATATACCTACCCTTCCACCACTATACCCCCCTTCCACAACACACATCTACCCTCCATCCACAACATATACCTCCCATCCACAACAATACCTCCCAACTCACACACATCCTCCTCCAACACAAATCTACCTCATCACAACATCATACCTACCATCAACAACATCTACCTCCTTCACACACATATACCTCCCATCCCACAACATATACCTCCTTCCAACAACTATACCTCCATCACAACAATATACCTCACTTCACAACATATACCCCCCTTCACACACAATATAACTCCCTTCCAACAAACTATACCTCCCTTCACAACACTATACCTACTTCCACAACTATACTCACTTCCAACACAATACCTCACTTCAACACACATTAACTCCCTTCCAACACACATATACCCTCACTTCACAAATCACTCATCTAACATCAATAACTCAACAAATATACCTCCAACAACATCTACCTCCTTACAACAACAATTACTACCTTCACAACAACTCTAACTACTACCAACTCAACAATACCTACATCAACATCTACTCAAATACATCAACACAATCTACCATCACAGACCTAACTCTATACACCACTACATTAACAATACTACATAAACTCAACATCAATCTACAACTGCACATCACTGACTACATAACACTCACCAACAAAGCTACAATCAACACTCAAATACTCCAATACACTGCATAAATACTGCTACCTCAACTGACTCAACATCAACTGCCTAACAAAAGACACTGCAACTAAATGCGTCAAGCACTGACAACATAATGGAAAGAACCTACAACAATAAGTCGAACAGAACTAATATATATGCGTAAGACGGAATATAAGTAAGAACGGCAACTGTATGTGAAGAACGGAATAAATATAGTAACGAACGGAATCAGTATGCGTACAGAACGGAAATATATGTGTACAGAACGGAATACTGTATGTGTAAGAACGGAATCATAATTTGTAAGAACGGAATCATATCATGTGTAAGAACGACAATACTATGTGTAACGAATGGAAGATATAAGTGTACAGAACGGAATATATATGAGTAAGAACGGAATATGTATGTGTACGAACGAACATACTAATGTGTAAGTACGGAATATATAAGTATAAGAACGGAACTATATGTGTAAGAATATATATGCGTAAGAACGGAATATATATGAGTAAGAAAGGAATATGTATGTGTAAGAACTGAATATATATGTGTAAGAACGGAAATATATGTGTAAGAACGGAATATATATATGTGTAAGAACGGAATATGTACGTGTAAGACGGAATATATATGTGTATATATGTGTAAGAACGGAATATCTGTGTAAGAATATATATGCGTAAGAACGGAATATATATGTGTAAGAACTGAATATGTATGTGTAAGAACTGAATATCTATGTGTAAGAACTGAATATATATGTGTAAGAACTGAATATATATGTGTAAGAACTGAATATATATGCGTAAGAACTGAATATATATGCGTAAGAACTGAATATATATGCGTAAGAACTGAATATATATTCGTAAGAACTGACTATATATGCGTAAGAACTGAATATATTCGTAAGAACTGAATATATATTCGTATGAACTGAATATATATGCGTAAGAACGGAATATATATGCGTAAGAACTGAATACTATATGCGTAAGAACGGAATATATATGCGTAAGAACTGAATATATATGTGTAAGAACGGAATATATATGTGTAAGTACTGAATATATATGTGTAAGAACGGAATATATGTGAAAGAATATATATGCGTGAGAACGAAATATATATTTGTAAGAACGGAATATATATGCGTAAGAACTGATTATATATGTGTAAGAACTGAATATATATGTGTAAGAACTGAATATATATGCGTAAGAACTGAATATATATGCGTAAAACTGAATATATATATCCGTAAGAACGGAATATGTACGTGTAAGAACGGAATATATATGTGTAAGAACGGAATATATATGCGTAAGAACTGAATATATATGAGTAAGAACTGAATATATATGTGTAAGAACTGAATATATATGCATAAGAACTGAATATATATGCGTATAACTGAATATATATGCGAAAGAACGGAATATATATGCGTAAGAATATATATGCGTATGAACTTAATATATATGTGTAAGAACGGAATATATCTGCGTAAGAAATCAATATATATGCGTCAAACTGAATATATATGCGAAAGAACGGAATATATATGCGTAAGAACGGAATATATGTGTAAGAACGGAATATATATGTGTAAGAACGGAATATATATGTGTAAGAACGGAATATATGTGTAAGTACGGAATACATACGTGTAAAACCGGAATATATATGTGTAAGAACTGAATATATATGTGTAAGAACTGACTATATAACTGTAAGAACTGAATATATATGCGGAAGAACTGAATATATATGCGTAAGAACTGAATATATATGCGTAAGAACTGAATATATATGCGTAAGAACTGAATATATATGCGTAAAACTGAATATATATGTGTAAGAACTGAATATATATGCGTAAGAACTGAATATATATGCGTAAGAACGGAATATATATGCGTAGTAAGAATATGCGTAAGAACGGAATATATATGCGTAAGAACGGAATATATATGTGTAAGAACTGAAAATATATGTGTAAGAACGGAATATATATGTGTAAGAACGGAATATATATGTGTAAGAACGGAATATATATGTGTAAGAAGTGAATATATATGTGTAAGAACGGAATATATATGTGTAAAAACGGAATATATATGTGTAAGAACGGAATATATCTGCGTAAGAAATCAATATATATGCGTAAAACTGAATATATATGCGAAAGAACGGAATATATATGCGTAAGAACGGAATATATGTGTAAGAACGGAATATATATGTGTAAGAACGGAATATATATGTTTAAGAACGGAATATATACGTGTAAGAACGGAATATATATGTGTAAGAACGGAATATATATGTGTAAGAAGTGAATATATATGTGTAAGAACGGAATATATATGTGTAAAAACGGAATATATATGTGTAAGAACGGAATATATACGTGTAAGAACGGAATATGTACGTGTAAGAACGGAATATATATGTGTAAAAACGGAATATATATGTGTAAGAACAGAATATTTACGTGTAAGAACGGAATATATACGTGTAAGAACGGAATATATATGTGTAAGAACTGAATATATATGCGTAAGAACTGAATATATATGCGTAAAAACTGAATATATATGCGTAAGGACTGAATAAATATGCGTAAGAACTGAACATATATGTAAAAGAAATAACATATATGCGTAATAACTGAACATATATGCGTAAGAACTGAATATATATGCATAAGAACTGAATATATGCGTAAGAACTGAATATATATGCGTAAGAAATGAATATATATGCGTAAGAACTGAACATATATGCGTAAGAACTGAATATATATGCGTAAGAACTGAACATATATGCGTAAGAACTGAACATATATGCGTAAGAACTGAATCTATATGCGTAAGAACGGAATATATATGTGTAAGAACGGAATATGTATGTGTAAGAACGGAATATATATTTGTAAGAACGGAATATATATGCGTAAGAACGGAATATATATGTGTAAGAACGGAATATGTATGTGTAAGAACGAAATATATATGTGTAAGAACGGAATATATATGTGTAAGAACGGAATATATGTGTAAGAATATATATGCGTAAGAACGGAATATATATGTGTAAGAAAGGAATATATATGCGTAAGTACTGAATAAATATGCGTAAGAATTGAACATATATGCGTAAGAACTGAATATATATGCATAGGAACTGAATATATATGTGTAAGTACTGAATATATCTGCGTAAGAACTGAATATATATGCGTAAAACTGAATATATATATGTAAGAACTGAATATATATGCGTAAGAACTAAATATATATGCGTTAGAACGGAATATATATGTGTAAGAACGGAATATATATGCGTAAGAACGGAATATATATGTGTAAGCACGGAATATATATGTAGAAGAACGGAATATATATGTGTAAGAACGGAATATATATGTGTAAGAACGGAATATATATGTGTAAGAACTGAATATATATGTGTAAGAACTGAATATATATGTGTAAGAACTGCATATATATGCGTAAAACTGAATACATATGCGTAAGAACTGAATATATATGCGTAAGAACTGAATATATATGCGTAAAACTGAATATATATGCGTAAACTGAATATATATGCGAAAGAACGGAATATATATGCGTAAGAACGGAATATATGTGTAAGAACACAATATATATGTGTAAGAACGGAATATATATGTGTAAGAACGGAATAAATATGTGTAAAAACGGAATATATATGTGTAAGAACTGAATATATATTTGTAAGAACTGAAAATATATGTGTAAGAACTGATTATATATATGCGTAAGAACTGAATATATATATGCGTAAGAACTAAATATATATGCGTAAGAACTGAATATATATGCGTAAGAACTGAATATATATGCGTAAGAACGGAATATATATGCGTAAGAACTGAATATATATGCGTAAGAACTGAATATATATGCATAAGAACTGAATATATATGTGTAAGTACTGAATATATCTGCGTAAGAACTGAATATATATGCGTAAAACTGAATATGTACGTGTAAGAACGGAATATATACGTGTAAGAACGGAATATATATGTGTAAGAACTGAATATATATGCGTAAGAACTGAATATATATGCGTAAGAGCTGAATATATACGCGTAAGAACTGAATATATATGCGTTGGACGGAATATATATGCGTAAGAACGGAATACATATGCGTAAGAACGGAATATATATGTTTAAGAACGGAATATATATGTGTAAGAACGGAATATATATGTGTAAGAACGGAATATATATGTGTAAGAACGGAATATATTTGAGTAAGAACGGAATATATATGTGTAAGAACGGAATATATATGTGTAAGAACTGAATAAATGCGTAAGAACGGAATATTTATGCGTAAGAACGGTATATATATGTGTAAGAACGGAATATATATGTGTATATATTTGTAAGAACGGAATATATATGTGTAAGAACTGAATATATATCTGTAAGAAGTGAATATATATGCGTAAGAACTAAATATATATGTGTAAGAACGGAATATATATGTGTAAGAACGGAATATATATGCGTAAGAACGGAATATATATGTGTAAGTATGGAACATATATGTATAAGAACGGAATATATATGTGTAAGAACGGAATATATATGTGTAAGAACGGAATATATATGTGTAAGTACGGAATATATATGTGTAAGAAGTGAATATATATGTGTAAGAAGTGAATATATATGTGTAAGAACGGAATATAAATGCGTAAGAACGGAATATATATGCGTAAGAATTGAATATATATGCGTAAGAACGGAATATATATGTGTAAGAACGGAATATATATATGTGTAAGAACTGAATATATATGTGTAAGAACGGAATATATGTGTAAGAATATATATGAGTAATAACGGAAAATATATGTGTAAGAACTGAATATATATGTGTAAGAACAGAATATATATGTGTAAGAACTGAATATATATGTGTAAGAACTGAATATATATGGGTAAGAACTGAATATATATGTGTAAGAACTGAATATATATGCGTAAGAACTGAATATATATGAGTAAGAACGGAATATATATGCGTAAGAACTGAATATATATGCGTAAGAACGGAATATATATGTGTAAGAACGGAATATATATGCGTAAGAACTGAATATATATGTGTAAGAACTGAATATATATGCGTAAGAACTGAATATATATGAGTAAGAACTGAATATATATGCATAAGAACTGAATATATATGCGTAAGAACGGAATATATATGTGTAAGAACGGAATATATATGTGTAAGAACTGAATATATATGTGTAAGAACGGAATATATATGCGTAAAACTGAATATATATGCGAAAGAACGGAATATATATGCGTAAGATCTGAATATATATGTGTAAGAACGGAATATATATGCGTAAGAACTGAATATATATGCGTAAAACTGAATATATATGTGTAAGAACGGAATATATATGTGTAAGAACTGAACATATATGTGTAAGAACGGAATATATGTGTAAGAATATATATGCGTAAGAACGGAATATATATGTGTAAGAACGGAATATATATACGTAAGAAATGAATATATATGTGTAAGAACTGAATAAATATGTGTAAGAACTGAATATATATGCGTAAGAACTGAATATATATGCGTAAAATTGAATATATATGCGAAAGTACGGAATATATATGCGTAAGAACGGAAAATATATGTAAGAACGGAATATATATGTGTAAGAAAGGAATATATATATGTAAGAACGGAATATATACGTGTAAGAACAGAATATATATGTGTAAGAACAGAATATATATGTGTAAGAATGGAATATCTATGTGTATAAACGGAATATATATGTGTAAGAACGGAATATATACGTGTAAGAATGGAATATATCCATGTAAGAACGGAATATATATGTGTAAGAACGGAATATATTGCGTTAGAACGGAATATATATGTGTAAGAACGGAATATATATGTGTAATAACGGAATATATGTGTAAGAATATATATGCGTAAGAACGGAATATATATGTGTAAGAACGGAATATATATATGTGTAAGAACTGAATATATATGTGTAAGAACGGAATATATGTGTAAGAATATATATGAGTAATAACGGAAAATATATGTGTAAGAACTGAATATATATGTGTAAGAACAGAATATATATGTGTAAGAACTGAATATATATGTGTAAGAACTGAATATATATGGGTAAGAACTGAATATATATGTGTAAGAACTGAATATATATGCGTAAGAACTGAATATATATGAGTAAGAACGGAATATATATGCGTAAGAACTGAATATATATGCGTAAGAACGGAATATATATGTGTAAGAACGGAATATATATGCGTAAGAACTGAATATATATGTGTAAGAACTGAATATATATGCGTAAGAACTGAATATATATGAGTAAGAACTGAATATATATGCATAAGAACTGAATATATATGCGTAAGAACGGAATATATATGTGTAAGAACGGAATATATATGTGTAAGAACTGAATATATATGTGTAAGAACGGAATATATATGCGTAAAACTGAATATATATGCGAAAGAACGGAATATATATGCGTAAGATCTGAATATATATGTGTAAGAACGGAATATATATGTGTAAGAACGGAATATATATGTGTAAGAACTGAACATATATGTGTAAGAACGGAATATATGTGTAAGAATATATATGCGTAAGAACGGAATATATATGTGTAAGAACGGAATATATATACGTAAGAACTGAATATATATGTGTAAGAACTGAATAAATATGTGTAAGAACTGAATATATATGCGTAAGAACTGAATATATATGCGTAAAATTGAATATATATGCGAAAGTACGGAATATATATGCGTAAGAACGGAAAATATATGTAAGAACGGAATATATATGTGTAAGAAAGGAATATATATATGTAAGAACGGAATATATACGTGTAAGAACAGAATATATATGTGTAAGAACAGAATATATATGTGTAAGAATGGAATATCTATGTGTATAAACGGAATATATATGTGTAAGAACGGAATATATACGTGTAAGAATGGAATATATCCATGTAAGAACGGAATATATATGTGTAAGAACGGAATATATTGCGTTAGAACAAAATATATATGTGTAAGAACGGAATATATATGTGTAAGAACGGAATATATGTGTAAGAATATATATGCGTAAGAACGGAATATATATGTGTAAGAACGGAATATATATGCGTAAGAACTGAATATATATGTGTAAGAACGGAATATATATGCGTTAGAATGGAATATATATGTGTAAGAACGGAATATATATGCGTTAGAACGAATATATATGTGTAAGAACGGAATATATATGTGTAAGAACGGAATATGTACGTGTAAGAACGGAATATATATGTGTAAGAACGGAATATATATGTGTAACAACTGAATATATATGTGTAAGAACTGAATATATATGTGTAAGAACTGAATATATATGCGTAAGAACGCAATGTATATGTCTAAGAACGGAATATATATGCGTAAGTACTCAATATATATGTGTAAGAACTGAATATATATGCGTAAGAACTGAACATACATGCGTAAGAGCTGAACATATATGCGTAAGAACTGAATATATATGCGTAAGAACGCAATATATATGTCTAAGAACGGAATATATATGCGTTAGTACTCAATATATATGTGTAAGAACTGAATATATATGCGTAAGAACTGAACATACATGCGTAAGAGCTGAACATATATGCGTAAGAACTGAATATATATGCGTAAGAACTGAACATATATGCGTAAGAGCTGAACATATATGCGTCAGAACTGAAAATATATGCATAATAACTGAACATATATGCGTAACAACTGAACATATATGCGTAAGAATTGAATATATAAGCGTCAGAACTGAATATATATGCGTAAGAACGGATTATATATGCGAAAGAACTGAATATATATGCGTAAGAACGGAATATATATGTGTAAGAATGGAATATATATGTGTAAGAACTGAACATATTTGTGTTAGAACGGAATATATGTGTAAGAATATATATGCGTAAGAACGGAATATATATGTGTAAGAACTGAATATATATACGTAAGAACTGAATATATATGTGTAAGAACTGAATAAATATGTGTAAGAACTGAATATATATGCGTAACAACTGAATATATATGCGTGAAATTGAATATATATGCGAAAGAACGGAATATATATGCGTAAGAACGGAAAATATATGTAAGAACGGAATATATGTGTGTAAGAACGGAATATATATATGTAAGAACGGAATATATACGTGTAAGAACGGAATATATATGTGTAAGAACAGAATATATATGTGTAAGAACGGAATATCTATGTGTATAAACGGAATATATATGTGTAAGAACGGAATATATACGTGTAAGAACGGAATATATCCATGTAAGAACGGAATATATATGTGTAAGAACGGAATATATTGCGTTAGAACGGAATATATATGTGTAAGAACGGAATATATATGTGTAAGAACGAAATATATGTGTAAGAATATATATGCGTAAGAACGGAATATATATGTGTAAGAACGGAATATATATGCGTAAGAACTGAATATATATGTGTAAGAACGGAATATATATGCGTTAGAACGGAATATATATGTGTAAGAACGGAATATATATGCGTTAGAACGGAATATATATGTGTAAGAACTGAATATATATGTGTAAGAACTGAATATATATGTGTAAGAACTGAATATATATGCGTAAGAACTGAATATATATGTGTAAGAACGGAATATATATGTGTAACAACTGAATATATATGTGTAAGAACTGAATATATATGTGTAAGAACTGAATATATATGCGTAAGAACGCAATATATATGTCTAAGAACGGAATATATATGTGTAAGAACGGAATATATATGTGTAAGAACTGAATATATATGCGTAAGAACTGAACATATATGCGTAAGAGCTGAACATATATGCGTAAGAACTGAATATATAAGCGTCAGAACTGAAAATATATGCATAAGAACTGAACATATATGCGTAAGAACTGAACATATATGCGTAAGAACTGAATATATAAGCGTCAGAACTGAATATATATGCGTAAGAACGGATTATATATGCGAAAGAACTGATTATATATGCGTACGAACTCAATATGTATGCGTAAGAACTGAATATATATGCGTAAGAACTGAATATATATGCGTAAGAACGGAATATATGTGAGTAAGATCGGAATATATATGCGTAAGAACGGAATATATATGTGTAAGAACTGAATATATATGTGTAAGAACGGAATATATATGTAAGAATATATATGCGTAAAACTGAATATATATGCGTAAGAACTGAATATATATGCGTAAAAACTGAACATATATGCGTAAGAGCTGAACATATATGCGTCAGAAGTGAAAATATATGCATAATAACTGAACATATATGCGTAAGAACTGATCATATATGCGTAAGAATTGAATATATAAGCGTCAGAACTGAATATATATGCGTAAGAAGCGATTATATATGCGAAAAAACTGAATATATATGCGTAAGAACGGAATATATATGTGTAAGAACGGAATATATATGTGTAAGAACTGAACATATATGTGTAAGAACGGAATATATGTGTAAGAATATATATGCGTAAGAACGGAATATATATGTGTAAGAACTGAATATATATACGTAAGAACTGAATATATATGTGTAAGAACTGAATAAATATGTGTAAGAACTGAATATATATGCGTAAGAACTGAATATCTATGCGTAGAATTGAATATATATGCGAAAGAACAGAATATATATGCGTAAGAACGGAAAATATATGTAAGAACGGAATATATATGTGTAAGAACGGAATATATACATGAAAGAACGGAATATATACATGTAAGAACGGAATATATATGTGTAAGAACAGAATATATATGTGTAAGAATGGAATATCTATGTGTATAAACGGAATATATATGTGTAAGAACGGAATAAATACGTTTAAGAACGGAATATATCCATGTAAGAACGGAATATATGTGTAAGAACGGAATATATTGCGTTAGAACGGAATATATATGTGTAAGAACGGAATATATATGTGTAAGAACGGAATATATATGTGTAAGAACGGAAAATATGTGTAAGAATATATATGCGTAAGAACGGAATATATATGTGTAAGAACGGAATATATATGCGTAAGAACTGAATATATATGTGTAAGAACGGAATATATATGCGTTAGAACGGAATATATATGTGTAACAACGGAATATATATGCGTTAGAACGGAATATATATATGTAAGAACTGAACATATCAGTGTAAGAAATGAATATATATGTGTAAGAACTGAATATATATGCGCAAGAACGGAATATATATGTATAAGAACGGAATATATATGCGTAAGAACTGAATATATATGTGTAAGAACGGAATATATATGTGTAAGAACGGAATATATATGCGTAAGAACTGAATATATATGCGTAAGAACGGAATATATGTGAGTAAGAACGGAATATATATGCGTAAGAACGGAATATATATGTGTAAGAACTGAATATATATGTGTAAGAACGGAATATATATGTAAGAATATATATGCGTAAAACTTAATATATATGCGTAAGAACTGAATATATATGCGTAAAAACTGCATATATATGCGTAAATCTGATACATATGCGTAAGAACTGAATATATATGCGTAAGAACTGAATATATATGCGTAAAACTGAATATATATGCCTAGAACTGAATATATATGTTAGAACTGAATATATATGTGTAAGAACTGAATATATATGCGTAAGAACTGAATATATATGCGTAATAACGGAATATATATGTGTTAGAACGGAATATATATGTGTAAGAACGGAATATGTATGTGTAAGAACGGAATATATATGTGTAAGAACGGAATATATATGTGTAAGAACTGAATATATATGCGTAAGAACTGAATATATATGCGTAAGAACTGAATATATATGTGTAAGAACTGAATATATATGCGTAAGAACTGAATATATATGCGTAAAATTGAATATATATTCGAAAGAATGGAATATATATGCGTAAGAACGGAAATATATGTAAGAACGGAATATATATGTGTAAGAACGGAATATATATGCGTAAGAACTGAATATATGCATAAGAATTCAATATATATGCGTAAGAACTGAATATATATGCGTAAGAACTGAACATATATGCTTAAGAACTGACAGTATATGTGTAAGAACTGAACATATATGCGTAAGAACTGAACATATATGCATAAGAACTGAAAATATATGCGTAAGAACTGAATATATATGCGTAAGAACGGATTATATATGCGAAAGAACTGAATATATATGCGTACGCACTCAGTATGTATGCGTAAGTACTGAATATATATGCGTAAGAACTGATATATATGCGTAAGAACGGATTATATATGCGAAAGAACTGAATATATATGCGTACGCACTCAGTATGTATGCGTAAGCACTGAATATATATGTGTAAGAACGGAATATGTATGTGTAAGAACGGAATATATATGTGTAGAACGGAATATATATGTGTAAGAACTGAATTTATATGTGTAAGAACTGAATATATATGTGTAAGAACTGAATATATATGCGTAAGAACTAAATATATATGCGTAAGAACTGAATATATATGTGTAAGAACGGGAATATATATGTGTAAGAACGGAATATATATGCGTAAGAACTGAATATATATGCGTAAGAACGGAATATGTGAGTAAGAACGGAATATATATGCGTAAGAACGGAATATATATGTGTAAGAACTGAATATATATGTGTAAGAACGGAATATATATGTAAGAATATATATGCGTAAAACTTAATATATATGCGTAAGAACTGAATATATATGCGTAAAAACTGCATATATATGCGTAAATCTGAATACATATGCGTAAGAACTGAATATATATGCGTAAGAACTGAATATATATGCGTAAAACTGAATATATATGCCTAAGAACTGAATATATATGTTAGAACTGAATATATATGTGTAAGAACTGAATATATATGCGTAAGAACTGAATATATATGCGTAATAACGGAATATATATGTGTTAGAACGGAATATATATGTGTAAGAACGGAATATGTATGTGTAAGAACGGAATATATATTGTGTAAGAACGGAATATATATGTGTAAGAACTGAATATATATGCGTAAGAACTGAATATATATGCGTAAGAACTGAATATATATGTGTAAGAACTGAATATATATGCGTAAGAACTGAATATATATGCGTAAAATTGAATATATATTCGAAAGAATGGAATATATATGCGTAAGAACGGAAAATATATGTAAGAACGGAATATATATGTGTAAGAACGGAATATATATGCGTAAGAACTGAATATATGCATAAGAATTCAATATATATGCGTAAGAACTGAATATATATGCGTAAGAACTGAACATATATGCTTAAGAACTGAAAGTATATGTGTAAGAACTGAACATATATGCGTAAGAACTGAACATATATGCATAAGAACTGAAAATATATGCGTAAGAACTGAATATATATGCGTAAGAACGGATTATATATGCGAAAGAACTGAATATATATGCGTACGCACTCAGTATGTATGCGTAAGTACTGAATATATATGCGTAAGAACTGAATATATATGCGTAAGAACGGATTATATATGCGAAAGAACTGAATATATATGCGTACGCACTCAGTATGTATGCGTAAGCACTGAATATATATGTGTAAGAACGGAATATGTATGTGTAAGAACGGAATATATATGTGTAAGAACGGAATATATATGTGTAAGAACTGAATTTATATGTGTAAGAACTGAATATATATGTGTAAGAACTGAATATATATGCGTAAGAACTAAATATATATGCGTAAGAACTGAATATATATGCGTAAGAACTGAATATATGCGTACGAACTGAATATATATGCTTAAGAACTGAATATATATGCGTAAGAACTGAATATATATGCGTAAAACTGAATATATATGTGTAAGAACTGAATATATATGCGTAAGAACTGAATATATATGCGTAAGAACTGAATATATATGCGTAAGAACGGAATATATATGTGTAAGAACGGAATATATATGTGTAAGAACGGAATATATATGTGTAGGAACGGAATATATATGTGTAAGAACGGAATATATATGTGTAAGAACGGATTATATATGTGTAAGAAGTGAATATATATGTGTAAGAACGGAACATATATGTGTAAGAACTGAATATATATGCGTAAGAACTGAATATATATGCGTAAGAACTGAATATATATGCATAAGAACGGAATATATATGTGTAAGAACGGAATATATATGTGTAAGAACTGAATATATATGTGTAAGAACGGAATATATGTGTAAGAATATATATGCGTAAGAACAGAATATTTATGTGTAAGAACGGAATATATATGCGTAAGAACTGAATATATATGTGTAAGAACTGAATATATATGCGTAAAATTGAATATATATTCGAAAGAATGGAATATATATGCGTAAGAACGGAAAATATATGTAAGAACGGAATATATATGTGTAAGAACGGAATATATATGCGTAAGAACTGAATATATGCATTAGAATTCAATATATATGCGTAAGAACTGAATATATATGCGTAAGAACTGAACATATATGCTTAAGAACTGAAAGTATATGTGTAAGAACTGAACATATATGCGTAAGAACTGAAAATATATGCATAAGAACTGAATATATATGCGTAAGAACTGAATATATATGCGTAAGAACGGATTATATATGCGAAAGAACTGAATATATATGCGTACGCACTCAGTATGTATGCGTAAGTACTGAATATATATGCGTAAGAACTGAATATATATGCGTAAGAACTGAATATATATGCGTCAGAACGGAATATATGTGCGTAAGAACGGAATATATATGCGTAAGAACGGAATATATATGTGGTAAAAACTGAATATATATGTGTAAGAACTGAATATATATGCGTAAGAACGGAATATATATGTCTAAGAACGGAATATATATGTGTATAAAACGTAATATATATGTGTAAGAACGGAATATATACGTGGTAAGAACGGAATATATATGTGTAAGAACGGAATATATATGCGTTTAGAACGGAATATATATGTGTAAGAACGGAATATATGTGTAAGAATATATATGCGTAAGAACGGAATATATATGTGTAAGAACGGAATATATACGCGTAAGAACTAAATATATATGCGTAATACTGAACATATATGCGTAAGAACGAAATATATATGCGTAAGAACGGAATATGTACGTGTAAGAACGGAATATATATGTGTAAGAACCGAATATATATGTGTAACAACTGAATATATATGTGTAAGAACTGAATATATATGTGTAACAACTGAATATATATGCGTTAGAACGGAATATATATGTCTAAGAACGGAATATATATGCGTCAGAACTGAATATATATGTGTAAGAACTGAATATACATGTGTAAGAACTGAATATATATGCGTAAGAATTGAATATATATGCGTAAAACTGAATATATATGCAAAATAACTGAATATATATGAGTAAGAACGGAATATATGTGTAAGAACGGAATATATATGTGTAAGAACGGAATATATTTGTGTAAGAACGGAATATATACGTGTAAGAACGGAATATATATGTGTAAGATCAGAATATATATGCGTAGAACTGAATATATATGTGTAAGAACTGAATATATATGCGTAAGAACTGAATATATATGCGTAAGAACTGAATATATATGCGTAAGAACGGAATATATATGTGTAAGAACGGAATATATATGTGTAAGAATGGAATATATATGTGTAGGAACGGAATATATATGTGTAAGAACGGAATATAAATATGTGTAAGAACGGAATATATATGTGTAAGAAGTGAATATATATGTGTAAGAACGGAACATATATGTGTAAGAACTGAATATATATGCGTAAGAACGGAATATATATGCGTAAGAACTGAATATATATGCATAAGAACGGAATATATATGTGTAAGAACGGAATATATATGTGTAAGAACTGAATATATATGTGTAAGAACGGAATATATGTGTAAGAATATATATGCGTAAGAACGGAATATTTATGTGTAAGAACGGAATAAATATGCGTAAGAACTGAATATATATGTGTAAGAACTGAATATATATATGTAAGAACTGAATATATATGCGTAAAATTGAATATATATTCGTAAGAATGGAATATATATGCGTAAGAACGGAAAATATATGTAAGAACGGAATATATATGTGTAAGAACGGAATATATATGCGTAAGAACTGAATATATGCATAAGAATTCAATATATATGCGTAAGAACTGAATATATATGCGTAAGAACTGAACATATATGCTTAAGAACTGAAAGTATATGTGTAAGACTGAACATATATGCGTAAGAACTGAACATATATGCATAAGAACTGAATATATATGCTTAAGAACTGAATATATATGCGTAAAGAACGGATTATATATGCGAAAGAACTGAATATATATGCTTACGCACTCAGTATGTATGCGTAAGTACTAAATATATATGCGTAAGAACTGAATATATATGCGTAAGAACTGAATATATATGCCTCAGAACGGAATATATGTGCGTAAGAACGGAATATATATGCGTAAGAACGGAATATATATGTGTAAGAACTGAATATATATGTGTAAGAACTGAATATATATGCGTAAGAACGGAATATATATGTCTAAGAACGGAATATATATGTGTATAAACGGAATATATATGTGTAAGAACGGAATATATACGTGTAAGAACGGAATATATATGGGTAAGAACGGAATATATATGCGTTAGAACGGAATATATATGTGTAAGAACGGAATATATATGTGTAAGAACGGAATGTATACGTGTAAGAACGGAATATATATGTGTAAGAACAGAATATATATGCGTAAGAACAGAATATATATGTGTAAGAACTGAATATATATGCGTATGAACTGAATATATATGCGTAAGAACTGAATATATATGCGTAAGAACTGAATATATATATGCGTAAGAACTGAATATATATGCGAAAACTGAATATATATGCAAAATAACGGAATATATATGCGTAAGAACGGAGTATATGTGTAAGAACGGAATATATGTGTAAGATATATATGCGTAAGAACGGAATATTTATGTGTTAGAACGGAATATATATGCGTAAGAACTGAATATATATGTGTAAGAACTGAATATATATATGTAAGAACTGAATATATATGCGTAAGAACTGAATATATATGCGTAAAATTGAATATATATTCGTAAGAATGGAATATATATGCGTAAGAACGGAAAATATATGTAAGAACGGAATATATACTTTAAACATATTTTTATTGCTTTTCTTCTATATACAAGCAAAAGGGTTGGGCCACAAGTTCTTCCAACATTAATAACGGCCCGTCCCAACAATATTGTAATTAACAGCTAACAAGATGGCAATACAATTAACATAAAATATTCAAATACATTTTTCGATGAACGAAAGAAAAAGAAAAAGGAGAGGAGTAAGTAGAATAAAGTTCTAGGAAAAACTAAACAAGAAGGAATGAGTGATGATGCTGTGGTTGTAGGATCCTGCCCCGAGCGGTTGTCACATAACAGTGTATATCATGCCTAGTCGTTATCAAATCGTTTAGTATCTTTAATGTATATTTGAACATGATTAAAAATAGTGCTATTATCTTTATCTGTATAACTATCTTTTCCAAATAAAAATACACGAACGCTGAGCGGGTGAAATTGACGGGTAGCGTGAAAAAGACGAAGTCGTTCATTTAAATAAAACGGACATTGCATAAAATAATGTTCGGCGTCCTCCTTTCATGCCAACACTTCTCACAGGTTGCGTTTTCTTTGATTTTGTTTATAAACAAATCATATTTCAGGTTACTG
>JAWPHD010023652.1:0-21550 GCA_037043455.1 Cyrtodaria siliqua | reverse complement strand
AGAACAAGTGTTTCAGTGGCATCAGAAGACAAATACTGTCGAATACTCTTGATCTTAAAATAGCTAAGCATAGCGGTTTTACATTTTCGTTTGATATGTTCTTTAAAACTTAATGATTCGTCTAAAAATGCACCAAGATATCTAATACAATGCTGTTTTTCAACGTTTTTACCACAGATATTGATTTCATTTGCATCACATTTGTCTAGTTGTTGGCGGCTACCACATTCAATAAATTCAGTTTTTGTACTGTTCATCTTTAACTTGTTCCCATTCATCCATTCATTTGTATCTACTGCAAAGTCTGAAAGTTCCTGTATAGCAGTCGCTTCTTCAGATGGTTTAAAGCGTCTATTTGCCGTATGGTCGTCGGCAAACCCATGAACCGAAATAGAAGGAGGTACAATGTCAAATATTGTCCCAGCGTAGGTCAAGTAGAGCCATGGGCCCAAACAACTACCCTGGGGACACTACAATCCAGCTCACGCACTGACGACAAGTTCGAGTTAACGCTCACCCGACAACTGCGCGGTCTCAAGTACGAGTCCACCCATTCCAGAGCGGATTTACAAACACCATACTGGCACTCGAGTACATCAAGTAAAATGCTATGGTCAACAGTGTCAAATGCAGCACTTAAATCAAGAGCAATCAAAGCAATGACTTCTTGATGTTCCATGCCTTCGAGAATATCATTTACAAGACGGAGAAGGGCAGTCTCGCATGAGTGAGACTGGCGATATGCACTCTGATTTGTTGGTAGAAGATTGTTGGCACTAGCATGTTTACTCGGTTGGTAAAGTGCAGCTTTCTCAATAGGTTTTGATAAGAAAGTTAAATTACTGACGGGTTCGATAGTTGGCAAAAATTAGTTCAAGATCCGACTTTTTCAACAGAGGTCTGACTAACGCCTGTTTTCACTTAGTTGGGAATACGCCTTGCGTTAGAGAAAGTTCTTACACACATATGTGTAAGAACTAAATATATATGTGTAAGAACTGAATATATATGTGTTAGAAGTGAATATATATGCGTAAGAACGGAATATATATGTGTAAGAACTAAATATATATGTGTAAGAACTGAATATATATGTGTAAGAACTGAATATATATGTGTAAGAACTGAATATATATGCGTAAGAACTGAATATATATGTGTAAGAACAGAATATATATGCGTAAGAACTGAATATATATGTGTAAGAACTGAATATATATGCGTAAGAACTGAATATATGCGTAAGAACAGAATATATATGCGTAAGAAAGGAATATATATTTGTAAGAACTGAATATATATGTGTAAGAACTGAATATATATGTGTAAGATCTGAATATATATGTGTAAGAACTGAATATATATGTGTAAGAACTGAATATATATGCGTAAGAACGGAATATATATGTGTAAAAACTGAATATATATGTATAAGAACTGAATATATATGCGTAAGAACGGAATATATATGCGTAAGAACGGAATATATATGCGTAAGAAAGGGAATATATATGAGTAAGAACGGAATATATATGCGTAAGAAGGGATATATATGCGTAAGAACGGAATATATATGCGTAAAAACGGAATATATATGTGTAAGAACTGAATATATATGGGTAAGAACGGAATATATATGCGTAAGAATGGAATATATATGTGTAAGAACTGAAAATATATGTGTAAGAACTGAATATATATGTGTAAGAACTGAATATATATGCGTAAGAACTGAATATATATTTGTAAGAAATGAATATATATGTGTAAGAACTGAATATATATGTGTAAGAACTGAATATATATGTGTAAGAACTGAATATATATGCATAAGAACGGAATATAGATACCAAAGAACTGAATATATATGCGTAAGAACGGAATATATACCTAAGAACTGAATATATATGCGTAAGAACGGAATATATATGCGTAGGAACGGAATATATTTGCGTAAGAACGGAATATATATGCGTAAGAACGGAATATATATGTGTAACAACTGAATATATTTGTGTATGAACTGAATATATATGCGTAAGAACGGAATATATATGCGTAAGAAAGGAATATATATGCGTAAGAACGGAATATATAAGCGTAAGAACGGAATATATATGCGTAAGAACGAAATATATATGAGTAAAAACGGAATATATATGTGTAAGAACTGAATATATATGTGTAAGAACGGAATATATATGTTTAAGAACGGAATATATATGCGTAAGAATGGAATATATATAAACTTTAAACTTTATTATTTGATTAAACGCCTATTTCTACATACAAAGTATACATTCAATGGCGTTGTACAACGATTAAAATACATGAAAATTAGTAAATAAAATGCATGTCATATAAAACAAATTATTACTCAGAAACAACAATTGTAAACATTATATCAAAGAAATGCATGGAAATAGAAACTTATATATACATGGAAGAAAAATATTATACTGCATAGAATGAAAATCCAAAGTACGCAAATACTATACAAAAATATACTGTTTCTAACTCAAATAATTTTTAAAAGAGTTGCGATAGGAATATCATAATATAGAAATCAATAATCGCTTTATTACACACAACAGTCATATCCCATGAAGCACACTGCTCTTAGAAAAGAGAATAATAGTCTCTGAAAAAAATGAGTCTTTAACTGATTCTTAAAAATGTCCACAGTTTCACTCTGTCTGATTTCAATGGGAAGTTTATTCCACAATCTCGGACCTACTGTGCTAAAGCTTCTATCTGCAAAAGTCTTATTTTTATTAAATGGCACAACAAATGATCCTACAGATGATTGAGATGATCTTAATGAGCGTTTTGCGGTTTGAGGAGTCAACAAATCAATTAAGTATGCTGGTGCTTTTCCTACAGAACAATTATACATATACACAAGGATCTTGAAATTTATACGTGCTTTGATGGGAAGCCAATGTAAATCAAACAATGCTTGTTTTGAACTCTCAAATTTGGTTCGATTTAATACTAGTTTAGCACACATGTTTTGTATCCGTTGAAGTTTTGAAAGCTCAGTTTGAGAAATGCCGTACAAAATGACATTACAATAGTCCAAATGAGATATTACAAGTGATAGAACAAGTGTTTCAGTGGCATCAGAAGACAAATACTGTCGAATACTCTTGATCTTAAAATAGCTAAGCATAGCGGTTTTACATTTTCGTTTGATATGTTCTTTAAAACTTAATGATTCGTCTAAAAATGCACCAAGATATCTAATACAATGCTGTTTTTCAACGTTTTTACCACAGATATTGATTTCATTTGCATCACATTTGTCTAGTTGTTGGCGGCTACCACATTCAATAAATTCAGTTTTTGTACTGTTCATCTTTAACTTGTTCCCATTCATCCATTCATTTGTATCTACTGCAAAGTCTGAAAGTTCCTGTATAGCAGTCGCTTCTTCAGATGGTTTAAAGCGTCTATTTGCCGTATGGTCGTCGGCAAAGCCATGAACCGAAATAGAAGGAGGTACAATGTCAAATATTGTCCCAGCGTAGGTCAAGTAGAGCCATGGGCCCAAACAACTACCCTGGGGGACACTACAATCCAGCTCACGCACTGACGACAAGTTCGAGTTAACGCTCACCCGACAACTGCGCGGTCTCAAGTACGAGTCCACCCATTCCAGAGCGGATTTACAAACACCATACTGGCACTCGAGTACATCAAGTAAAATGCTATGGTCAACAGTGTCGAATGCAGCACTTAAATCAAGAGCAATCAAAGCAATGACTTCTTGATGTTCCATGCCTTCGAGAATATCATTTACAAGACGGAGAAGGGCAGTCTCGCATGAGTGAGACTGGCGATATGCACTCTGATTTGTTGGTAGAAGATTGTTGGCACTAGCATGTTTACTCAGTTGGTAAAGTGCAGCTTTCTCAATAAGTTTTGATAAGAAAGTTAAATTACTGACGGGTCGATAGTTGGCAAAAATTAGTTCAAGACCCGACTTTTTCAACAAAGGTCTGACTACCGCCTGTTTCCACTTAGTTGGGAATACGCCTTGCGTTAGAGAAAGTTCTTACACACATATGTGTAAGAACTAAATATATATGTGTAAGAACTGAATATATATGTGTAAGAAGTGAATATATATGCGTAAGAAAGGAATATATATGTGTAAGAACTAAATATATATGTGTAAGAACTGAATATATATGTGTAAGAACTGAATATATATGTGTAAGAACTGAATATATATGCGTAAGAACTGAATATATATGTGTAAGAACAGAATATATATCCGTAAGAACTGAATATATATGTGTAAGAACTGAATATATATGTGTAAGAACGGAATATATATGCGTAAGAATGGAATATATATTTGTAAGAACTGAATATATATGTGTAAGAACTGAATATATATGTGTAAGAACTGAATATATATGCGTAAGAACGGAATATATATGTGTAAGAACTGAATATATATGTGTAAGAACTGAATATATATGTGTAAGAACTGAATATATATGTGTAAGTACTGAATATATATGTGTTAGAACTGAATATATATGCGTAAGAACTGAATATATATGACTAAGAACTGAATATATATGTGTAAGAACAGAATATATATGCGTAAGAACTGAATATATATGTGTAAGAACTGAATATATATGCGTAAGATCTGAATATTTGCGTAAGAACTGACTATATATGCGTAAGAACGGAATATATATTTGTAAGAACTGAATATATATGTGTAAGAACTGAATATATATGTGTAAGAACTGAATATATATGTGTAAGAACTGAATATATATGCATAAGAACTGAATATATATACCTAAGAACTGGATATATATGCGTAAGAACGGAATATATACCTAAGAACTGAATATATATGCGTAAGAACGGAATATATATGTGTAAGAACTGAATATATATGTATAAGAACTGAATATATATGCGTAAGAACGGAATATATATGCGTAAGAACTGAATATATATGCGTAAGAACTGAATATATGCGTAAGAACTGAATATATATGCGTAAGAAAGTAATATATATTTGTAAGAACTGAATATATATGTGTAAGAACTGAATATATATGTGTAAGAACTGAATATATATGTGTAAGAACTGAATATATATGCATAAGAACGGAATATATATACCTAAGAACTGAATATATATGCGTAAGAACGGAATATATACCTAAGAACTGAATATATATGCGTAAGAACGGAATATATATGCGTAGGAACGGAATATATTTGCGTAAGAACGGAATATATATGCGTAAGAACGGAATATATATGTGTAAGTACTGAATATATATGTGTATGAACTGAATATATATGCGTAAGAACGGAATATATATGCGTAAGAAAGGAATATATATGCGTAAGAACGGAATATATATGCGTAAGAACGGAATATATATGCGTAAGAACGAAATATATATGCGTAAAAACGGAATATATATGTGTAAGAACTGAATATATATGTGTAAGAACGGAATATATATGCGTAAGAATGGAATATATATGTGTAAGAACTAAATATATATGTGTAAGAACTGAATATATATGTGTAAGAAGTGAATATATATGCGTAAGAACGGAATATATATGCGTAAGAACTAAATATATATGTGTAAGAACTGAATATATATGTGTAAGAACTGAATATATATGCGTAAGAACTTAATATATTTGTGTAAGAACAGAATATATATGCTTAAGAACTGAATATATATGTGTAAGAACTGAATATATATGCGTAAGAACTGAATATATGCGTAAGAACAGAATATATATGCGTAAGAATGGAATATATATTTGTAAGAACTGAATATATATGTGTAAGAACTGAATATATATGTGTATGAACTGAATATATATGTGTAAGAACTGAATATATATGCGTAAGAACGGAATATATATGTGTAAGAACTGAATATATATGTATAAGAACTGAATATATATGCGTAAGAACGGAATATATATGCGTAAGAACGGAATATATATGGGTAAGAAAGGAATATATATGCGTATGAACGGAATATATATGCGTAAGAAGGGATATATATGCGTAAGAACTGAATATATATGCGTAAGAACGGAATATATATGTGTAAGAACTGAATATATATGTGTAAGAACTGAATATATATGTGTGAGAACTGAATATATATGACTAAGAACTGAATATATATGTGTAAGTACAGAATATATATGCGTAAGAACTGAATATATATGCGTAAGAACTGAATATATATGCGTAAGAACTGAATATATGCGTAAGAACTGAATATATATGCGTAAGAAAGGAATATATATTTGTAAGAACTGAATATATATGTGTAAGAACTGAATATATATGTGTAAGAACTGAATATATATGTGTAAGAACTGAATATATATGCATAAGAACGGAATATATATACCTAAGAACTGAATATATATGCGTAAGAACGGAATATATACCTAAGAACTGAATATATATGCGTAAGAACGGAATATATATGCGTAGGAACGGAATATATTTGCGTAAGAACGGAATATATATGCGTAAGAACGGAATATATATGTGTAAGAACTGAATATATATGTGTATGAACTGAATATATATGCGTAAGAACGGAATATATATGCGTAAGAAAGGAATATATATGCGTAAGAACGGAATATATATGCGTAAGAACGGAATATATATGCGTAAGAACGGAATATATATGCGTAAAAACGGAATATATATGTGTAAGAACTGAATATATATGTGTTAGAACGGAATATCTATGCGTATGAATGGAATATATATGTGTAAGAACTAAATATATATGTGTAAGAACTGAATATATATGTGTAAGAAGTGAATATATATGCGTAAGAACGGAATATATATGCGTAAGAACTAAATATATATGTGTAAGAACTGAATATATATGTGTAAGAACTGAATATATATGCGTAAGAACTGAATATATGTGTAAGAACTGAATATATGCGTAAAAACTGAATACCATATGTGTAAGAACTGAATATATTTTTGTAAGAAATGCATATATATGTGTAAGAACTGAATATATATGCGTAAGAACGGAATATATTATTTGTAAGAACTGAATATATATGTGTAAGAACTGAATATATATGTGTAAGAACTGAATATATATGTGTAAGAACTGAATATATATGCGTAAGAACGGAATATATATGTGTAAGAACTGAATATATATGTAAAGAACTGAATATATATGCGTAAGAACGGAATATATATGCGTAAGAAGGAACTATATATGGGTAAGAAAGGAATATATATGCGTAAGATCGGAATATATATGCGTAAGAAGGGATATATATGCGTAAGAACGGAATATATATGCGTATAAAACGGAATATATATGTGTAAGAACGGAATATATATGTGTAAGAACGGAATATATATGCGTAAGAATGGAATATATATTTGTAAGAACTGAATATATATGTGTAAGAGACTGAATATATATGCGTAAGAACTGAATATATATGCGTAAGAACGGAATATATATGTGTAAGAACTGAATATATATGTGTAAGAACTGAATATATATGTGTAAGAACTGAATATATATGTGTAAGAACAGAATATATATGCGTAAGAACTGAATATATATGTGTAAGAACTGAATATATATGCGTAAGAACTGAATATATGCGTAAGAACTGAATATATATGCGTAAGAACGGAATATATATTTGTAAGAACTGAATATATATGTGTAAGAACTGAATATATATGTGTAAGAACTGAATATATATGTGTAAGAACTGAATTTATATGCATAAGAACGGAATATATATACCTAAGAACTGAATATATATGCGTAAGAACGGAATATATACCTAAGAACTGAATATATATGCGTAAGAACGGAATATATATGTGTAAGAACTGAATATATATGTATAATGAACTGAATATATATGCGAAAGAACGGAATATATATGCGTAAGAACGGAATATATATGGGTAAGAAAGGAATATATATGCGTAAGAACGGAATATATATGCGTAAGAAGGAATATATATGCGTAAGAACGGAATATATATGCGTAAAAACGGAATATATATGTGTAAGAACTGAATATATATGTGTAAGAACGGAATATATATGCGTAAGAATGGAATATATATTTGTAAGAACTGAATATATATGTGTAAGAACTGAATATATATGTGTAAGAACTGAATATATATGCGTAAGAACGGAATATATATGTGTAAGAACTGAATATATATGTGTAAGAACTGAATATATATGTGTAAGAACTGAATATATATGTGTAAGAACTGAATATATATGACTAAGTACTGAATATATATGTGTAAGAACAGAATATATATGCGTAAGAACTGTAAATATATGTGTAAGAACTGAATATATATGCGTAAGAACTGAATATATGCGTAAGAACTGAATATATATGCGTAAGAACGGAATATATATTTGTAAGAACTGAATATATATGTGTAAGAATTGAATATATATGTGTAAGAACTGAATATATATGTGTAAGAACTGAATATATATGCATAAGAACGGAATATATATACCTAAGAACTGAATATATATGCGTAAGAACGGAATATATACCTAAGAACTGAATATATATGCGTAAGAACGGAATATATATGCGTAGGAACGGAATATATTTGCGTAAGAACGGAATATATATGCGTAAGAACGGAATATATATGTGTAAGAACTGAATATATATGTGTATGAACTGAATATATATGCGTAAGAACGGAATATATATGCGTAAGAAAGGAATATATATGCGTATGAACGGAATATATATGCGTAAGAACGGAATATATATGCGTAAGAACGGAATATATATGTGTAAGAACTGAATATATATGTGTAAGAACTGAATATATATGCGTAAGAACGGAATATATATGCGTAGGAACGGAATATATTTGCGTAAGAACGGAATATATATGCGTAAGAACGGAATATATATGTGTAAGAACTGAATATATATGTGTATGAACTGAATATATATGCGTAAGAACGGAATATATATGCGTAAGAAAGGAATATATATGCGTATGAACGGAATATATATGCGTAAGAACGGAATATATATGCGTAAGAACGGAATATATATGTGTAAGAACTGAATATATATGTGTAAGAACTGAATATATATGTGTAAGAAATGAATATATATGCATAAGAACGGAATATATATACCTAAGAACTGAATATATATGCGTAAGAACGGAATATATACCTAAGAACTGAATATATATGCGTAAGAACGGAATATATACGCGTAGGAACGGAATATATTTGCGTAAGAACGGAATATATATGCGTAAGAACGGAATATATATGTGTAAGAACTGAATATATATGTGTATGAACTGAATATATATGCGTAAGAACGGAATATATATGCGTAAGAAAGGAATATATATGCGTAAGAACGGAATATATATGCGTAAGAACGGAATATATATGCGTAAGAACGGAATATATATGCTTAAAAACGGAATATATATGTGTAAGAACTGAATATATATGTGTAAGAACGGAATATCTATGCGTATGAATGGAATATATATGTGTAAGAACTAAATATATATGTGTAAGAACGGAATATATATGTGTAAGAAGTGAATATATATGCGTAAGAACGGAATATATATGTGTAAGAACTAAATATATATATGTGTAAGAACTGAATATATATGTGTAAGAACTGAATATATATGCGTAAGAACTTAATTATTTGTGTAAGAACAGAATATATATGCTTAAGAACTGAATAAATATGTGTAAGAACTGAATATATATGCGTAAGAACTGAATATATGCGTAAGAACAGAATATATATGCGTAAGAACGGAATATATATTTGTAAGAACTGAATATATATGTGTAAGAACTGAATATATATGCGTAAGAACGGAATATATATGCGTATAAAACGGAATATATATGTGTAAGAACGGAATATATATCTTGTAAGAACGGAATATATATGAGTAAGAATGGAATATATATGCATAAGAACGGAATATATATACCTAAGAATGAATATATATGCGTAAGAACGGAATATATACCTAAGAACTGAATATATATGCATAAGAACGGAATATATATACCTAAGAACTGAATATATATGCGTAAGAACGGAATATATACCTAAGAACTGAATATATATGCGTAAGAACGGAATATATATGCGTAGGAACGGAATATATTTGCGTAAGAACGGAATATATATGCGTAAGAACGGAATATATATGTGTAAGAACTGAATATATATGTGTATGAACTGAATATATATGCGTAAGAACGGAATATATATGCGTAAGAAAGGAATATATATGCGTAAGAACGGAATATATATGCGTAAGAACGGAATATATATGCGTAAGAACGGAATATATATGTGTAAGAACTGAATATATATGTGTAAGAACGGAATATATATGTGTAAGAACTGAATATATATGCATAAGAACGGAATATATATACCTAAGAACTGAATATATATGCGTAAGAACGGAATATATACCTAAGAACTGAATATATATGCGTAAGAACGGAATATATATGCGTAGGAACGGAATATATTTGCGTAAGAACGGAATATATATGCGTAAGAACGGAATATATATGTGTAAGAACTGAATATATATGTGTATGAACTGAATATATATGCGTAAGAACGGAATATATATGCGTAAGAAAGGAATATATATGCGTAAGAACGGAATATATATGCGTAAGAACGGAATATAGGAATATATATGCGTAAGAACGGAATATATATGCGTAAGAACGAATATATATTTGTAAGAACTGAATATATATGTGTAAGAACTGAATATATATGCGTAAGAACGGAATATATATGCGTATAAAACGGAATATATATGTGTAAGAACGGAATATATATCTGTAAGAACGGAATATATATGAGTAAGAATGGAATATATATGCATAAGAACGGAATATATATACCTAAGAACTGAATATATATGCGTAAGAAACGGAATATATACCTAAGAACTGAATATATATGCATAAGAACGGAATATATATACCTAAGAACTGAATATATATGCGTAAGAACGGAATATATACCTAAGAACTGAATATATATGCGTAAGAACGGAATATATATGCGTAGGAACGGAATATATTTGCGTAAGAACGGAATATATATGCGTAAGAACGGAATATATATGTGTAAGAACTGAATATATATGTGTATGAACTGAATATATATGCGTAAGAACGGAATATATATGCGTAAGAAAGGAATATATATGCGTAAGAACGGAATATATATGCGTAAGAACGGAATATATATGCGTAAGAACGGAATATATATGTGTAAGAACTGAATATATATGTGTAAGAACGGAATATATATGTGTAAGAACTGAATATATATGCATAAGAACGGAATATATATACCTAAGAACTGAATATATATGCGTAAGAACGGAATATATACCTAAGAACTGAATATATATGCGTAAGAACGGAATATATATGCGTAGGAACGGAATATATTTGCGTAAGAACGGAATATATATGCGTAAGAACGGAATATATATGTGTAAGAACTGAATATATATGTGTATGAACTGAATATATATGCGTAAGAACGGAATATATATGCGTAAGAAAGGAATATATATGCGTAAGAACGGAATATATATGCGTAAGAACGGAATATAGGAATATATATGCGTAAGAACGGAATATATATGCGTAAAAACGGAATATATATGTGTAAGAACTGAATATATATGTGTAAGAACGGAATATATATGCGTAAGAATGGAATATATATAAACTTTAAACTTTATTATTTGATTAAACGCCTATTTCTACATACAAAGTATACATTCAATGGCGTTGTACAATGATTAAAATACATGAAAATTAGTAAATAAAATGCATGTCATATAAAACAAATTATTACTCAGAAACAACAATTTTAAACATTATATCAAAGAAATTCATGGAAATAGAAACTTATATATACATGGAAGAAAAATATTATACTGCATAGAATGAAAACCCCGAAGTACGCAAATACTATACAAAAATATACTGTTTCTAACTCAAATAATTTTTAAAAGAGTTGCGATAGGAATATCATAATATAGAAATCAATAATCGCTTTATTACACACAACAGTCATATCCCATGAAGCACACTGCTCTTAGAAAAGAGAATAATAGTCTCTGAAAAAATGAGTCTTTAACTGCTTCTTAAAAATGTCCACAGTTTCACTCTGTCCTGATTTCAATGGAAGTTTATTCCACAATCTCGGACCTACTGTGCTAAAGCTTCTATCTGCAAAAGTCTTATTTTTATTAAATGGCACAACAAATGATCCTACAGATGATTGAGATGAGCTTAATGAGCGTTTTGCGGTTTGAGGAGTCAACAAATCAATTAAGTATGCTGGTGCTTTTCCTACAGAACAATTATACATATACACAAGGATCTTGAAATTTATACGTGCTTTGATGGGAAGCCAATGTAAATCAAACAATGCTTGTTTTGAACTCTCAAATTTGGTTCGATTTAATACTAGTTTAGCACACATGTTTTGTATCCGTTGAAGTTTTGAAAGCTCAGTTTGGGAAATGCCGTACAAAATGACATTACAATAGTCCAAATGAGATATTACAAGTGATAGAACAAGTGTTTCAGTGGCATCAGAAGACAAATACTGTCGAATACTCTTGATCTTAAAATAGCTAAGCATAGCGGTTTTACATTTTCGTTTGATATGTTCTTTAAAACTTAATGATTCGTCTAAAAATGCACCAAGATATCTAATACAATGCTGTTTTTCAACGTTTTTACCACAGATATTGATTTCATTTGCATCACATTTGTCTAGTTGTTGGCGGCTACCACATTCAATAAATTCAGTTTTTGTACTGTTCATCTTTAACTTGTTCCCATTCATCCATTCATTTGTATCTACTGCAAAGTCTGAAAGTTCCTGTATAGCAGTCGCTTCTTCAGATGGTTTAAAGCGTCTATTTGCCGTATGGTCGTCGGCAAACCCATGAACCGAAATAGAAGGAGGTACAATGTCAAATATTGTCCCAGCGTAGGTCAAGTAGAGCCATGGGCCCAAACAACTACCCTGGGGACACTACAATCCAGCTCACGCACTGACGACAAGTTCGAGTTAACGCTCACCCGACAACTGCGCGGTCTCAAGTACGAGTCCACCCATTCCAGAGCGGATTTACAAACACCATACTGGCACTACGAGTACATCAAGTAAAATGCTATGGTCAACAGTGTCGAATGCAGCACTTAAATCAAGAGCAATCAAAGCAATGACTTCTTGATGTTCCATGCCTTCGAGAATATCATTTACAAGACGGAGAAGGGCAGTCTCGCATGAGTGAGACTGGCGATATGCACTCTGATTTGTTGGTAGAAGATTGTTGGCACTAGCATGTTTACTCAGTCGGGTAAAGTGCAGCTTTCTCAATAAGTTTTGATAAGAAAGTTAAATTACTGACGGGTCGATAGTTGGCAAAAATTAGTTCAAGACCCGACTTTTTCAACAAAGGTCTGACTACCGCCTGTTTCCACTTAGTTGGAATACGCCTTGCGTTAGAGAAAGTTCTTACACACATATGTGTAAAAACTAAATATATATGTGTAAGAACTGAATATATATGTGTAAGAAGTGAATCTATATGCGTAAGAACGGAATATATATGTGTAAGAACTAAATATATATGTGTAAGAACTGAATATATATGTGTAAGAACTGAATTATATGTGTAAGAACTGAATATATATGCGTAAGAACTGAATACATATGTGTAAGAACAGAATATATATGCGTAAGAACTGAATATATATGTGTAAGAACTGAATATATATGCGTAAGAACTGAATATATGCGTAAGAACAGAATATATATGCGTAAGAACGGAATATATATTTGTAAGAACTGAATATATATGTGTAAGAACTGAATATATATGTGTAAGAACTGAATATATATGTGTAAGAACTGAATATATATGTGTAAGAACTGAATATATATGTGTAAGAACTGAATATATATGTGTAAGAACTGAATATATATGCATAAGAACGGAATATATATGCCTAAGAACTGAATATATAAGCTAAGAACGGAATATATATGCGTAAGAACGGAATATATATGTGTAAGAACGGAATATATATATGTAAGAACTGAATATATGTGTGTAAGAACGGAATATATATGCGTAAGAATGGAATATGTATGTGTAAGAACTGCATATATATGTGTAAGAACTGAATATATATGTGTAAGAACTGAATATATATGCGTAAGAACGGAATATATATGTGTAAGAACTGAATATATATGTGTAAGAACTGAATATATATGTGTAAGAACTGAATATATATGTGTAAGAGCTGAATATATATGCGTAAGAACTAAATGTATATGTGTAAGAACTGAATATATATGCGTAAGAACTGAATATCTATGTGTAAGAACTGAATATATAAGCGTAAGAACTGAATATGTGCGTAAGAACTGAATATATATGCGTAAGAACGGAATATATATTTGTAAGAACTAAATATATGTGTAAGAACTGAATATATATGTTTAAGAACTGAATATATATGTGTTAGAACGGAATATATATGCGTAAGAACTGAATATATATGTGTAAGAACGGAATATATATGCGTAAGAACGGAATATATATGCGTAAGAACGGAATATATATGTGTAAGAACTGAATATATATGTGTAAGAACTAAATAAATATGTGTAAGAACTGAATATATATGTGTAAGAACTGAATATATATGCGTAAGAACGGAATATATATGTGTAAGAACTGAATATATATGAGTAAGAACTGAATATATATGCGTACGAACTGAATATATGCGTAAAAACTGAATATATATAGGTAGGAACGGAATATATATTTGTAAGAACTGAATATATATGTGTAAGAACTGAATATATATGTGTAAGAACTGAATATATATGTGTAAGAACTGAACATATATGTGTAAGAACTGAATATATATGTGTAAGGACGGAATATATATGTGTAAGAACTGAATATATATGCGTAAGAACTGAATATATGCGTAAGAACTGAATATATAAGCGTAAGAACGGAATATATATTTGTAAGAACTGAATATATATGTGTAAGAACTGAATATATATGTTTAAGAACTGAATATATATGTGTAAGAATGGAATATATATGCGTAAGAACGTAATATATATGCGTAAGAACTGAATATATATGTGTAAGAACTGAATATATATGTGTAAGAACGGAATATATATGCGTAAGAACGGAATATATATGCGTAAGAACGGAATATATATGTGTAAGAACTGAATATATATGTGTAAGAACTGAATATATATGTGTAAGAACTGAATATATATGCATAAGAACGGAATATATATGCCTAAGAACTGAATATATAAGCTAAGAACGGAATATATATGCGTAAGAACGGAATATATATGTGTAAGAACGGAATATATATATGTAAGAACTGAATATATGTGAGTAAGAACGGAATATATATGCGTAAGAATGGAATATGTATGTGTAAGAACTGCATATATATGTGTAAGAACTGAATATATATGTGTAAGAACTGAATATATATGTGTAAGAACTGAATATATATGCGTAAGAACGGAATATATATGTGTAAGAACTGAATATATATGAGTAAGAACTGAATATATATGTGTAAGAACTGAATATATATGTGTAAGAGCTGAATATATATGCGTAAGAACTAAATGTATATGTGTAAGAACTGAATATATATGCGTAAGAACTGAATATCTATGTGTAAGAACTGAATATATAAGCGTAAGAACTGAATATGTGCGTAAGAACTGAATATATATGTGTAAGAACGGAATATATATTTGTAAGAACTAAATATATGTGTAAGAACTGAATATATATGTTTAAGAACTGAATATATATGTGTAAGAACCGAATATATATGCGTAAGAACTGAATATATATGTGTAAGAACGGAATATATATGCGTAAGAACGGAATATATATGCGTAAGAACGGAATATATATGTGTAAGAACTGAATATATATGTGTAAGAACTGAATATATATGTGTAAGAACTGAATATATATGTGTAAGAACTGAATATATATGCGTAAGAACGGAATATATATGTGTAAGAACTGAATATATATGCGTAAGAACTGAATATATATGCGTACGAACTGAATATATGCGTAAAAACTGAATATATATAGGTAGGAACGGAATATATATTTGTAAGAACTGAATATATATGTGTCAGAACTGAATATATATGTGTAAGAACTGAATATATATGTGTAAGAACTGAACATATATGTGTAAGAACTGAATATATATGTGTAAGGACGGAATATATATGTGTAAGAACTGAATATATATGCGTAAGAACTGAATATATGCGTAAGAACTGAATATATAAGCGTAAGAACGGAATATATATTTGTAAGAACTGAATATATATGTGTAAGAACTGAATATATATGTTTAAGAACTGAATATATATGTGTAAGAACGGAATATATATGCGTAAGAACGTAATATATATGCGTAAGAACTGAATATATATGTGTAAGAACTGAATATATATGTGTAAGAATTGAATATATATGTGTAAGAACTGAATATATATGCGTAAGAACTGAATATATATGCGTAAGAACGGAATATATATGTGTAAGAACTGAATATATATGTGTAAGAACTGAATATATATGTGTTAGAACTGAATATATATGTGTAAGAGCTGAATATATATGCGTAAGAACTGAATATATATGTGTAAGAACTGAATATATATGTATAAGAACTGAATATATATGTGTAAGAGCTGAATATATATGCGTAAGAACTGAATATATATGTGTAAGAAATGAATATATATGTGTAAGAACTGAATATATATGCGTAAGAACGGAATATATATGTGTAAGAACTGAATATATACGTGTAAGAACTGAATATATATGTGTAAGAACTGAATATATATGCGTAAGAACTGAATATATATGTGTATGAACGGAATATATATGCGTAAGAACTGAGTATATATGTTTAAGAACTGAATATATATGCGTAAGAACTGAATATATATGTGTAAGAACTGAATATATATGTGTAAGAACTGAATATATATGTGTAAGAACTGAATATATATGCGTAAGAACTGAATATATATGTGTAAGAACTGAATATATATGCATAAGAACGGAATATATATGTGTAAGAACTGAATATATATGCGTAAGAACGGAATATATATGAGTAAGAACGGAATATATATGCGTAAGAACTGAATATATATGTGTAAGAACTGAATATATATGCGTAAGAACTGAATATATATGCGTAAGAACTGAATATATATGCGTAAGAACGGAATATATGTGCGTAAGAACGGAATATATATGCGTAAGAACGGAATATATATGCGTAAGAACGGAATATGTATGCGTAAGAACGGAATATATATGTGTAAGAGCTGAATATATATGCGTAAGAACTGAATATATATGTGTATGAACGGAATATATATGCGTAAGAACTGAGTATATATGTGTAAGAACTGAATATATATGCGTAATAACTGAATATGTATGTGTAAGAACTGAATATATATGTGTAAGAACTGAATATATATGTGTAAGGACTGAATATATATGTGTAAGAACGGAATATATATGTGTAAGAACTGAATATATATGCATAAGAACGGAATATATATGCCTAAGAACTGAATATATAAGCGTAAGAACGGAATATATATGCGTAAGAACGGAATATATATGCGTAAGAACTGAATATATATGTGTAAGAACTGAATATATATGTGTAAGAACTGAATATATATGTGTTAGAACTGAATATATATGCGTAAGAACGGAATATATATGTGTAAGAACGGAATATATATGCGTAAGAACGGAATATATATGCATAAGAACGGAATATATATGCTTAAGAACGGAATATATATGTGTAAGAACGGAATATATATGTGTAAGAACTGAATATATGTGTGTAAGAACGGAATATATATGCGTAAGAATGGAATATGTATGTGTAAGAACTGCATATATATGTGAGAGAACTGAATATATATGTGTAAGAACTGAATATATATGCGTAAGAACGGAATATATATGTGTAAGAACTGAATATATATGTGTAAGAACTGAATATATATGTGTAAGAACTGAATATATATGTGTAAGAGCTGAATATATATGCGTAAGAACTGAATGTATATGTGTAAGAACGGAATATATATGCGTAAGAACTGAGTATATATGTGTAAGAACTGAATATATATGCGTAAGAACTGAATATCTATGTGTAAGAACTGAATATATATGCGTAAGAACTGAATATTTGCGTAAGAACTGAATATATATGCGTAAGAACGGAATATATATTTGTAAGAACTAAATATATGTGTAAGAACTGAATATATATGTTTAAGAACTGAATATATATGTGTAAGAACGGAATATATATGCGTAAGAACGGAATATATATGCGTAAGAACGGAATATATATGTGTAAGAACTGAATATATATGAGTAAGAACTGAATATATATGTGTAAGAACTGAATATATATGTGTAAGAACTGAATATATATGCATAAGAACGGAATATATATGCCTAAGAACTGAATATATAAGCTAAGAACGGAATATATATGCGTAAGAACGGAATATATATGTGTAAGAACGGAATATATATATGTAAGAACTGAATATATGTGTGTAAGAACGGAATATATATGCGTAAGAATGGAATATGTATGTGTAAGAACTGCATATATATGTGTAAGAACTGAATATATATGTGTAAGAACTGAATATATATGCGTAAGAACGGAATATATATGTGTAAGAACTGAATATATATGTGTAAGAACTGAATATATATGTGTAAGAACTGAATATATATGTGTAAGAGCTGAATATATATGCGTAAGAACTAAATGTATATGTGTAAGAACTGAATATATATGCGTAAGAACTGAATATCTATGTGTAAGAACTGAATATATAAGCGTAAGAACTGAATATGTGCGTAAGAACTGAATATATATGCGTAAGAACGGAATATATATTTGTAAGAACTAAATATATGTGTAAGAACTGAATATATATGTTTAAGAACTGAATATATATGTGTAAGAACGGAATATATATGCGTAAGAACTGAATATATATGTGTAAGAACGGAATATATATGCGTAAGAACGGAATATATATGCGTAAGAACGTAATATATATGCGTAAGAACTGAATATATATGTGTAAGAACTGAATATATATGTGTAAGAATTGAATATATATGTGTAAGAACTGAATATATATGCGTAAGAACTGAATATATATGCGTAAGAACGGAATATATATGTGTAAGAACTGAATATATATGTGTAAGAACTGAATATATATGTGTAAGAGCTGAATATATATGCGTAAGAAATGAATATATATGTGTAAGAACTGAATATATATGCGTAAGAACGGAATATATATGTGTAAGAACTGAATATATACGTGTAATAACTGAATATATATGTGTAAGAACTGAATATATATGTGTAAGAGCTGAATATATATGCGTAAGAACTGAATATATATGTGTATGAACGGAATATATATGCGTAAGAACTGAGTATATATGTTTAAGAACTGAATATATATGCGTAAGAACTGAATATATATGTGTAAGAACTGAATATATATGTGTAAGAACTGAATATATATGTGTAAGAACTGAATATATATGTGTAAGAACTGAATATATATGTGTAAGAACTGAATATATATGCATAAGAACGGAATATATATGCCTAAGAACTGAATATATATGCGTAAGAACGGAATATATATGAGTAAGAACGGAATATATATGCGTAAGAACTGAATATATATGTGTAAGAACTGAATATATATGCGTAAGAACTGAATATATATGCGTAAGAACTGAATATATATGCGTAAGAACGGAATATATGTGCGTAAGAACGGAATATATATGCGTAAGAACGGAATATATATGCGTAAGAACGGAATATGTATGCGTAAGAACGGAATATATATGTGTAAGAGCTGAATATATATGCGTAAGAACTGAATATATATGTGTATGAACGGAATATATATGCGTAAGAACTGAGTATATATGTGTAAGAACTGAATATATATGCGTAAGAACTGAATATGTATGTGTAAGAACTGAATATATATGTGTAAGAACTGAATATATATGTGTAAGGACTGAATATATATGTGTAAGAACGGAATATATATGTGTAAGAACTGAATATATATGCATAAGAACGGAATATATATGCCTAAGAACTGAATATATAAGCGTAAGAACGGAATATATATGCGTAAGAACGGAATATATATGCGTAAGAACTGAATATATATGTGTAAGAACTGAATATATATGTGTAAGAACTGAATATATATGTGTTAGAACTGAATATATATGCGTAAGAACGGAATATATATGTGTAAGAACGGAATATATATGCGTAAGAACGGAATATATATGCATAAGAACGGAATATATATGCTTAAGAACGGAATATATATGTGTAAGAACGGAATATATATGTGTAAGAACTGAATATATGTGTGTAAGAACGGAATATATATGCGTAAGAATGGAATATGTATGTGTAAGAACTGCATATATATGTGAGAGAACTGAATATATATGTGTAAGAACTGAATATATATGCGTAAGAACTGAATATATATGTGTAAGAACTGAATATATATGTGTAAGAACTGAATATATATGTGTAAGAGCTGAATATATATGCGTAAGAACTGAATGTATATGTGTAAGAACGGAATATATATGCGTAAGAACTGAGTATATATGTGTAAGAACTGAATATATATGCGTAAGAACTGAATATCTATGTGTAAGAACTGAATATATATGCGTAAGAACTGAATATTTGCGTAAGAACTGAATATATATGCGTAAGAACGGAATATATATTTGTAAGAACTAAATATATGTGTAAGAACTGAATATATATGTTTAAGAACTGAATATATATGTGTAAGAACGGAATATATATACGTAAGAACGGAATATATATGCGTAAGAACGGAATATATATGTGTAAGAACTGAATATATATGTGTAAGAACTGAATATATATGTGTAAGAACTGAATATATATGTGTAAGAACTGAATATATATGCATAAGAACTGAATATATATGCGTAAGAACGGAATATATATGTGTAAGAACTGAATATATATGCGTAAGAACTGAATATATATGTGTAAGAACTGAATATATATGTGTAAGAACTGAATATATATGTGTAAGAGCTGAATATATATGCGTAAGAACTGAATGTATATGTGTAAGAACGGAATATATATGCGTAAGAAGAACTGAGTATATATGT
>JAWPHD010023651.1:0-21551 GCA_037043455.1 Cyrtodaria siliqua | reverse complement strand
AGCGAAATATATTTTCAGGTTATTGAATAGGGGGTTAAAAAGAAAGAGGATGCTTTTGTAGATGTTTGTTTTGTTTAAATGTGTGAACAAGATTGCAGTGTTTCCCTTTCAGGAAGAAAGTCGTTTACTTACCACTACCTGCTGAAACAATGGTAAATATTGTAATTTGTTACAAAAATCAAATCTACACTACACTAGATGAAAAGCTATATGGTCAGGGTTTTCAGCGCATCATTCAAAAAAAAAAACCTGACTTTTCACTGACTTTTCCCTAACCATGTCATTTTTCACAAACCAATCTGCTGTAAGCTCCCCCTCTACAGCTTTTCAATCTACTCGTTATGCTTTTATAATTTACAAATTCAAACATATTTAACATCTTTATAGTATTTTTAAAATGTGAAACAATATTGCAAAACTATCAGTTTACAGTCACAAAACTTTTATTATTCAAAAAAACTAATGAATTAGTATTTCATTTTTTTTGAGATAAACTTGTACAAATTTTTGACAAAATATATTTATTTCTCCCCGACTTTTTCGAAAATTCTGAAATTCCCAGACCAATTTTCAAAATTCCTCCAATTTTCAAAATTCCCTGGCAATTCCCTGACCTTGAGGGGGGGGGGGGGGGGGGGACATAGCTATGTGGGTGAAGTATGAATAAGATGCATAATGCTATCAGAAATCCCAAACCAGTGTGTGGTGGGGGCGGGGGGCGAGGGGAGCAACATATATGTGTAAGAAGCTATGTGTAAAAATTGACCAAAACAATACAGAAATATATAAAAAAAAAAAAAAAAAAACAGTTTCGAATGTGTGTGTTGGGGGGGGGGGGGGGGGGGGGGGGGGGAGGAGAGGGAGGGGGATTAGGGAGCCCATGCCCCAATATGGGTGAAGTATGAATAAGATGCATAATGCTATAAGAAATCCCAAACCAGTGTGTGGGTGGGGGGGGCGGGGGGAGAGGCAGGGGGTGTGGGGCGAGGGAGCAACATATATGTGTAAGAAGCTATGTGTAAAAATTGACCAAAACAATACAGAAATATATAAAAAAAAAAAAAAAAAAACAGTTTCGAATGTGTGTGTTGGGGGGGGGGGGGGGGGGGGGGGAGGAGGGGAGGGGGATTAGGGAGCCCATGCCCCAATATGGGTGAAGTATGAATAAGATGCATAATGCTATAAGAAATCCCAAACCAGTGTGTGGGTGGGGGGGGGCGGGGGGGAGAGGCAGGGGGTGTGGGGCGAGGGAGCAACATATATGTGTAAGAAGCTATGTGTAAAAATTGACCAAAACAATACAGAAATAAGTAAAAAAAAAATAATGTATAGTTATGTGGGGTGGGGTGGGGTGGGGTGGGAGAGAGGCAGGGGGTGTTGGGGGAGGGAACAACATATATGTGTAAGAAGCTATGTGTAAGAATTTTGACGAGGACCAACATCATGTCATGCTGATCATTTTAGAATAAGTCCCATATCAATATCACTTAAAGTTTCCAAGAAGTAGTCGCTACAAACTTGTATTTTAAAACTCTATTTTTAGCTTTGGTGGCCATCTTGGATTTCACATCAACATGAATTTTTGCTAGGATCAACTAGACTTTATGGGCAACATTTCTGTAAAGTTTCATGAATATCCATCCAGTAGTTTCAGAGGAGTAGTCGCTACAAATAAAAGTTTACGGACAGACAGACGGACGGACGGGACGACGGACGCCGCACCACGGCATAAGCTCTGCTGATCTCTGATCAGTCGAACTAAAAATATATATATTATATAGAATTTCAAGGGAGTGGAGTGGGGAGAGGCAGGGGTGGGTGTGGGGGGGAGGGGGCAACATATATATGTGTAAGAATTGACTAAAACAACACAGAAATATGTAATAAAAACAATATATAGAGTTTCAAGTGGGTGGGGGAGGGGGTGGAGAGTTAACAAAAAAAGTATACCGTATTTTACCTTGTATAGTACGCAGTTTTTTTACCACTTTTACGGTTTCCGAAAGGGGGGTGCGTACAATATAAGGAAACAATAAAAAGACCTTTTTTTTTCTTGCAGAAATTCAATGTCTGGGAAGAAAAGCCTTGACGACGAACAGACATCGAGACAGAAAATTGTGAATACCGATAATACACAATTTTTTCGTAATTTACTCGCTTCATTGACTTAATTCGAATTATAAATGAATAAAGTGTATTATGATGCTTGTTTTTGTATAAATGTTTGCATGTTTGTTGTAAAACTTCAATAAACTGTGTGAAAAATCGTCCCTCGATTTTGTTGTTTATATCTCGTGACGTAATATCACGTGACTTCCAGCTGTTTAGACTGGTACATGTAGTATTGTTACAGTTCTGTTCTATTCTAAAATTTATAGGATTTTATTTAATATTTTATAAAAAATTAATGAATTTTTTGCTTTATTTTGAAAGACATACACTTTAGACGGTGTAGAAAGGCAGAATCACCTACTTTGAAATGGCAATTATTCAATAATGCTTGTGAAAACATGCTTACCGGTACACATTTGATGATTGATAATTGGGCCAAACAAGATCGCACCTCGGCTGCAGTATAGACACACTTTAAACACGGGTAGAGTGGGTTATTCTATTTCTATAATCCTTTGAAGTTGCCGCAAGTAGCGACTATTTCTGAGGATGCACTTTGACCGTTGTGAGACCTTTACCCGATTTAGCCACGGGATATTTCCAGTGTGTACAGGTAACTGATCACGCGTTACACTTATGATAAGCACTGGTTCCGTGAATACACAATGTTAGTATAATCGTTGTAATGGATTGCGGTAACCAACGACTTTGTTGTATTTGTTTTAGTAGATGTAATTATCGGATTACGGACAATTATCTGCGGCATTATAATCGGCTCTTTGATGAGTTGATGAGATGATACAAGATAGGTACTCCCCTGAAGATTGGCAATTAATGATTGAAGTAATTATATTGTTTCGGTGTTGTTTTCTTTTGTAAGCTAATTTTCTTGATCGTGATTTCTTTTTTAAAAAAATGTTAACCTTTTATTTTCGTCGAATGGTTCATCTAGGAAAACTAATATTTTGATGCGTATTATACACGGAAACAACTTTTTTACCCCAGTTTTGACCTCTGAGAAGGGTTGCGTACTATACACGGGTGCGTACTTTACAAGGTAAAATACGGTAATTTGTAATTGGATCTTGATCAATTTTGAAAAGTTTAGGGGTAGTGGCAAGAATTAAGGAGTAGTGCCAAGCATCTGTTTTAAATTAAGGACTGTGGTGCCACTGTGCTGTAATGACCTGGGGAAATGCTGGTTGATGATTCAAATCAATTCACAGAGAAGCAAAGATAATCCATATTTTGAGACGTGAATGTGAAACTATATATAAATAAAGAACACGATACAACAGTTTCACGTCGAGTCCTCAATTTGTGATACATCCTATTTTATATTAACAAAAGCACCAATAGTGGTGTAAATGCCAGATTGCTAACTTTTACTACAACAATCTATCATGAGAAGAGGGATAATTTTGTTAAAAGTCATGACAGAGTTATGGTGATTGTACCACAGATAATGAACATGTATGGCAAGTTACAATGTTTTTAAGATATGACTTTACATTCAATATTTTAACCAAAAACTGGTAAAAATGCAAGACAGACATATGTTGTTTGTCACATATGGTTGTGTATTGATGATGAACATGTGTATTAAAGTTTGATATCAATTGGTTTTTGGAATATGACTGAACATTCAAAACATTAACTGAAATGTTAACCGAAAATCGTCTTAAAAAACAAAAATTAATATATTATAAAGAAAAGTTAAGATAAAAATAATTCAAAATGAACATTTTCTACAAGCAGTTTTACAAGATTTCACTACAAAATAGGTTTAGCTGATTAATAAAACCTAAAATACTAAGAACTAAATACAACAAGTTTCAGGCATAAGTAAACAATAACAAACACTAAATAGAAAATAAACACATGCTGTCATACTGCATTTTACTATCAAACACGTCCATAAATACATTGTGTTTATATATGAGCCGAAACACACGAAAACGACCCTTCAGACAAAATTTTCACATTCTATGTTTTTTATGTTTTTGAAACATGGTGATTTTCTCTTTAAAATTCTCTTTATTTTATGTTGATATCTTGATTAAAAATGATTTTATCTCAATTTGAAAATTAAAGATTATACTCGCCATTAATTTTGACGTCGACGTCGGCGTCTTGGATGACGCCGTTGATTAAATAACATAAAAAACATAAACAATTACCATTTTCTATAGCATCAACTATTTATATAAGAAAACATATTCCATATGATATAATAATTAGGTAAAACACAGAAGTGACGAGAAATTTGATTAGTAATTAATTGATTACTGGCCGACGTCATAAATTGTTACTGTATGACGTTGTCGTCTGTTGCGGCTCATATACATAAATATATCCGCGAATAAATGAATACATGAATATTTTCTAGCTATGTTTGAAGTCAATTGGCATCTTATTATACATCAAAGTGCAAAATGTTTATGATCTAAACAATGTGATGACATAGATCTAGTAAGATACGATGTATATAAAACAACATGAAGAACAACAGAGATATACGCACTTCTCCTACTGATGCTGGGGTCACCTCCACGCCCTTCTCATACGGGGTACCACCATTCACATGTAGGTCAAACGTTCTGCAAGTATAAAATCATATGGGATCATATGGTGGTTGAGTTCACATGCAGTTTCTCATATCTACAAATACAACATTATATGGGGAACCACCATTAACATGTAGGCTATACTTTCCTCAAAAATAGTATCATACAGGGTACCATTCATATGGAATCATACTGGGAACCACCAATTATAATGATATGTAGGCCATTCTCTCTGCAAATTTAAAGTACCAATCACATGTGGGTCTTATGATCTGTAAGAATACTCATACAGGATACCACAATTCATCTTTAGGTTAGGGTAACTCGCCCTGAAGTTGAACTTGCCCCTGACTCGGACAGTTATTGATGGTTGAATATCTTTCTCAACTGGAAAAGGACAAGAACTGTTATTATAAAAGGGAGGCAATCCAATGATTTCTTTCATTCAAAACAACAAGAATTAGCCCCAATCTATTGCTTTCTCCAGCTACGTTTATAGTCCGACTCAAGGGCAATTACATGTTTGACTTTGGGGCATGTCTAAATATTTCTACCCTAAAGACGAACACTGATGTCAGGAGCCAATACCTGAACATTTTACACAAGAAGACATCTAAAATACGTAATTTGTGTAAGGACCTTTATATACATACATGAAGAAAAATAAGGCTAATTTCTTTATTTGAGCTTAAGGCCACATCGAAGCAATTTTTATGACCCACTACTGAAGTTGCAAAAAATGTCAGACTCAAGGGCGAATTTTGGTGAGTGCAAAAAGTATGACGTAATCCCAGCAAAAATGCTGGTACCGCTAAACAGTTGACATCGAATGATACATTAAACACTGAGGAAGCAACCAGATGGTTTCAGCAAGCAGGAGCATGAACATAAATAGACAGAGGTGCTGAGAACCAATAACCTGTCCGACTCAGGGGCGAGTTACCCTATATAAAACATTCGGTACCACCATTCACTATCTGCAAATTTAGAATCATAACTGAGTACCACTATTCACAAGTACTCAGGTCATACTATCTGCAAATATAGAATGGAATTTCAGCATGATTGTTGTTCCATCCAAAAACAGGCATTTATAATGATACATTAACTGTCCCCATAACAGACCATAAGCACCAGGCAGACATGTAAAACTTACTTATTCTGTATTGGCAGGCCCGTGACAGAGTCAACCAGGGGCAGATGGGCCCATCCACAGCTAAACTCTCCTTTCTCTTTGGTACTCTGCAATCACACAGGCATTTTAATCATTGCAAACAAATAGATAGGCTGTATGTAAATATGTGAAACTGACATGGATATTTAATACACATACAACAACGTATACAGTGACAAGAAATGACCTATAAAGTACATGAACAGTCCAGAAATTTATCATTCATCATTCCAAACTATTTATCATAGGTTTATTATCAACTGAAACGACCAAATGGGTTATTCTCCTCCTCTAGATTCATCAACAATCTAGAAATCGTGTTGATTTAGCTTTATTCGTCAGTGCTTAATATTAAAGTAAAATTTATTATGTCACCCCTTTATCAGGCAGAAAATTTCAAAAATGCAAACAAGGTCATACTACTAATTAACTGTTTTGCAGTTTTTATGATTAAATAGCCTATATATTGCTTTTGTTTGTTTGTTTGTATGGTGTTTTACGTCATTTTCATGTAAGGTTATAAACGGTCGATTTTTTGTGGTGGAAGCAGACCACCCTCTTTTCCTGGGTAGAACCAGTACTGTATACACCTCCCGCCATCAGTAAGAATCAACACTTCCTCACTTACAAGTCGAGCTCCAAGTGGGATTTGAACCCGCAGCGGTGAGAGGCGAAGCTACTGTTTATATTCACAACTCCTGAATATTCTTTAATAGGTCAAGGGTTCAAGGAACACTACCGTAACTAGATATAAATAAAGAACAAGATACAACGGTGTTGAGATGTTCTTGCATTCCTCAGCCATATCAATATGTTCATGCCACTGACCAAGAATACTTACAGTTCGGAAATATGAGTTGCACAATTCAAACAGGATACCTGAAATAAACCATTAAAATACCTGTGTTAGCATGTCGACCTGAGGGAAGTTATACATGGCATTGTTTCAGTCAGTATGTGTTATACAAAACATCTAATGTTAAGAATAATTAGGATCTTTCCCTGGAAACCAGTTTAGAAGGGAATTTTATCCAGAGGTACGAATCGTCTGATTGGAATTGACATTTTTCACACTGAAGTCACCATCAATCAATGTTTTGTATGTTTATTTTTTAAAAATAAGTGATGCAACTGTTGACATTTGCCACACCATTGTTGATGTATATGACTTTTATCAAGCAGTGGTGTGTAAGGCAAGACTTTATATCAAATGAAAGATTATAAGAATCTTTCATGGGTATCGGGTAAAGATCGGGAATCCCAACCAGAGTATAATTGTTTTTATCAGAACCTAGGTTCTGCCGAGGTTCCGACTAAAACAATTATACCGAGGGTTGAAATTCCCTATCTGAACCGGATACCCATGATTGATTCTTTTTCTTGCATATCATTGACGTTTTGTGCATTGTCACCAATAACTAATATTTAACATGTTGTTTTACACAACGACGTCATGCATCTGTTCACGTTATGGATGTCATTATTGATGCGCCTGACTTTTATTTCCCCCATGTGTAAGACCAGGCTTTCCATCACAAATGGTAAAATATGGACAACCTTATCTGGTATGCAAGAAATCCTTATGTTATACAATGGGGGAAAGACCAGGCTTTCCATCACCCATGTAAAATATGGACAACCTTATCTGGTATGCAAGAAATCCTTATGTTATACAATGGGTAAAGACCAGGCTTTCCATCACCCATGTAAAATATGGACAACCTTATCTGGTATGCAAGAAATCCTTATGTTATACAAGGGGGAAAAACATCTACATTCCACCTGGCAAATTGTTCTTTCTACCTCATCTGAGTTTTGATAATCAAAACATATAATTTATTAAAGAAATTGAGCAGGTGTAAATAAGCTTGTCACACATATAATTGACAAAACAGAGATATTCCTTAGCAACATTATTCGTACTTAAATTTACAATGAAGGTAAGTTGGACAGTTTGGACCCAACTTTGATGGTATTCATAAAGTCAGATTTTCTACTTTACACGATCTATTATTTGCCATTGTGTTAACCATGATCCATTAGCCATTGAAGCTATGCATGCCAAACTTAACTCACCAAGATTTGTGTTTGAGTTGCTGGTTCTGATGAACACCTCGGCATGGCTGTATGTGTCCATTACCTCGCTGACCTGCAGTTAAAAAACGGTCATTTAAACACGACAGGCTGGAAGCTACAATCAATGTTCAGCAGGAATTGCATTATAAAAGTACTGAAAGTACTGAATTATGACGGATATAATTTTTCAAATTATGCTAAAAATTTACGATGAACTTTATATTTATCACTTAACTTCTGGTGTACGAGTGTAATAAAGTCATAATATATATTTATCATAAAACATTTGTGGAATAAATTGGCAAATGAATACCAATTTATCGTTCCGTCTTTTGCATTCAACTCAGTGTGCAATGTATAACTGCTTCATCGATTTCCGTAACTATCATGGAGAGTTACTGAGGTATCTAGGAGTACATACCCTTGTGGAGAATGACCAGGTCCTTTGCTCCTTGTCCACGGAAGCCACTCTCACTGTGTGGATGTTACTCAATATCTACAAGGTACAAGTCAACATTTTACTTAAGTTATAATAGCTGAAAATAAGAAATGAAACTGATCTTTTTAAAAAATCCAACATTTGAATTCTTGCATACAGGCCTATAGCATCAGGATAGGTTTGAGAAAATGAAGCTCAATGCTTTTACAAGATGACATATTATTTATAACCATCTTGCAGTAAAAGTATGAACGGTGACTAGCACTACTACAAAGTAATTTCCCTCCTTTATATCACTCAAATACAACACAAATAAAAGTCAAAGAGGATCTTACATGAACTTTCATTTCACATGAAATTAACACACAACAAGGAATGTCACCAGTGACAAATGCCCCAAAAGTCCATCTGACCTTTGACCTCCAAGTGTGACCTTGACCTTTGAGTTGAGGATCTGACATACCTTCTCATTGTGATTAACACTTGTGTGAAGTTTCATGAAATTCTCTTCACTACTTTCGAAGTTATGGCTGAGACATGATTGTTTCGGATGAACGTTTCAGACGGATAAACTAAAAGACAGACGGTGCTATTACTACACTACTCAACTTTTTTAATCAGTCAACCAGATTTTTTGGAAAATAACACCCATGTTTTTTGAAAATAACACGAATACTAAAAACTGGAAATCACCAAAACACATACCAATATTTTATTAATTTTATCAACAAGGTTTTAGTCCAATCAAGGCAGATCAAGTTTTATAAATCGCTAGCGATATTTGTTAAACAATGCCAGTTAAAATTTCAAATGAAAATATGAATTATTAAAAACTATACATGTATAATTCTTTGAAAAGTGACCGATTATAAAAGTTGAGTAGTGTATATGCCCCTCTCATTCGGGGGACATAAAAAGCATGTATTAAGATTTTATCATCTGACAACATTTTATTTAGTTATTTACAAAAATAAGAAGTAGCCATTAACTCTCCTGGGGAATCGGTACATTGGGAGAACATGTTAGTGCCGAGTACGAAAGGTTTGATCAATGCAATTTATAAACAAACTTTGACGGTGTTTATTTTGTGTGGCTTATCATGAAACTCGGACAATTTCAAACGCAACAATTATACTTAGAATTATTAAAGTAAAAGCCGATAATCATTCTTATCATTTCAGTTTCATAAATTGTGTTATTTGTATCTATTTCTAGACATCAAGAGCAACATTCCTGTTAAATTTCATGAAAATCCGTCAAGTAGTTTCAGAAACTCAGATCAGAGGAGTAGTCGCTACAAGTTTTCATTATAGAACTCTATGTAAACAAAGATGGCCACTGGCAGCCATGTTTAACGTCGAATCAAAATAATGTTCAACTCGGATAACCAACATGTCATGCTGATCATTTTAGAAAAAGTCCCATATCAATATCCCTTATAGTTTTCAAGAAGTAGTCGCTACAAACTTATTTTTTAAAAATCTATTTTTAGCTGTGGTGGCCATCTTGAATTTCTGGCCGATCTGAAATTTTGCTAGGATCAATTAGACATTAAGAGCAACACTCCTGCAAAGTTTCATGAAAATCTGCCAAGTAGTTTCAGAGGAGTAGTCGCTACAAGTTTTTACTGTATAACTCTATGTAAACAAAGATGGCCGCTGGCAGCCATGTTTAATGTCGATTCAAAACGATTTTTGACAAGGACCATCATCATGTCATGCTGATCCTTTCAGATAAAGTCCCATATCAATATCACTTATAGTTTTCAAGAAGTAGTCGCTACAAACTTGTATTTTGAATTTTTTTTTTTAGCCGTGGTGGCCATCTTGAATTTCCAGCCAACCTGAAATTTTGCTAGGATCAATAAGACATCAAGAGCAACATTCCTGTGAAGTTTCATGAAAATCCGTCAAGTAGTTTCAGAGGAGTAGTCGCTACAAGTTTTCATTATATAACTCTATGTAAACAAAGATGGCCGCTGGCAGCCATGTTTAACGTCGAATCAAACCAATTTCAGACAAGGAACAACATCATGTCATGCTGATCATTTTAGAAAAAGTCCCATATCAATATCACTTAGAGTTTTCAAGAAGTAGTCGTTACAAACTTATTTTTTAAAAACCTATTTTTTATTGGCAGCCATCTTGATTTCACTCAACTGAACTTTTGCTAGAATCAACTAGACTTCAGTGCAACATTTCTGTAAGTTTCATGAAAATCATTCAGTAATTCAGAGGAGTAGTCGCTACAAAAATAACAGATTTACGACGGACATACTGACAACGACAAACAGACAGACGGACGGACAGACGGACAGACAGACAGACAGACGGACGACAGACGCCGCACCACAGCATAAGCTCTGCTGATCTCTGATCAGTCGAGCTAAAAACTGGAAATCACCGAAACACATACCAATATGTTATTAAGTTTATTAACAAGGTTTTAGATTAACAAGGTTTTAGACCAATCAAGGCAGATTAAGTTTTATGAATCGCTAGCGATATTTGTTAAACGACGCCAGTTAAAATTTCAAATGAAAATATGAATTACTAAAAAAATATATAATTCTTTGAAAAATTACCGATTATAAAAGTTGAGTATAGTGTATATGATACGAATATAGCTTGTAAAATAGCAATTCTGATTCTAATGCACTATCCTGTGCTCGCTGCGTACAGATTCCCCAGGAGTGAGTAAATTCCCATTTAACAAATACACTATTGTGCATCTTGTTCATTATCACTGAACACTGCATGACTTTATTAAACGTGGTAATATTAAAGAATATGAAATGATGTTACAAAACAGCATACAGGCAACGTTATTTGATAAAATTTCACAGCTGTCAAATCCAACAACTTACATTCTGTCCATCAAACAGGCACATCCTGACATGCCTGCCTGTAACCACCAACCCTGAAAACAAATTAAATACAAATATTAATTTTATAAAGTGGACAAAATAAGGTTTACGACTGAATTGTTGTTCATCAACATAATACCTTAGGTTATTTCAAGCTGCCTCAGAGAGATGGGAAGGATTCATACTGTGCCTTGTTGCTCTTACTATCGAATCACTGCTCTTACTATCAAATCATTGCTCTTACTATTGAATCATTGCTCTTACTATTGTATCCTTGCTCTTACTATCAAATCCTTGGCTCTTACTATTAAATCATTGCTCTTACTATTGAATCAATGCTCTTCCTATTGCATTGCTCTTACTATCGAACCATTGCTCTTACTATCGAATCATTGCTCTTACTATCAAATCATGCTCTTACTATTGAATCACTGCTCTTACTATCGAATCACTGCTCTTACTATCGAATCATTGCTCTTACTATCGAATCATTGCTCTTACTATTGGGGAATCATTGCTCTTACTATCGAATCATTGCTCTTACTATTGAATCTTTCCTATTACTATCGAATCATTGCTCTTACTATCGAATCATTCCTCTTACTATCAGGGAATCACTGCTCTTACTATCGAATCATTGCTCTTCATATTGACGAATCCTTGCTCTTACTATCAAATCCTTGCTCTTACTATCACATCCTTGCTCTTACTATTGAATCGCTCTTACTATTGAATCCTTGCTCTTACTATTGAACCATTACTATCGAATCATTGCTCTTACTATCGAATCATTGCTCTTACTATCGAATCACTCTTACTATTGAATCATTGCTCTTACTATCAAATCCTTGCTCTTACTATTGAATCCTTGCTCTTACTATCGAATCGCTCTTACTATTTAATCATTGCTCTTACTATCAAATCATTGGCTCTTACTATTGAATCATTGCTCTTACTATCGAATCCTTGCTCTTACTATCAAATCCTTGGCTCTTACAATCGAATCCTTGCTCTTACTATCGAATCCTTGCTCTTACTATTGAATACATTCCTATGGTTCTTAAACATACCCAGAATAGACTCTGATACAAAGGATCGCCCAGTTTTGACGGATGAGGCTTGGAAGGTGTCTTGCTTGAAGACAAAATAAGGTAACCCTGTGGCGCCATAGAGGCTCGAGCCAGTGATCTCTGGGTTCAGAGTCCAATGTGCTATCCACTAGGTCACTACAGTTTGCAAGGACATTTGTGTGGCAATGTTAAGGTCTTCAGTTAAAAGTTTTACGTATTACAGAATACTGACAATGCCTCTTGCATTGGCTGTCAAGTTATATTTTCGATATCAAAGTACAAAATATGAAAGTATAAAATATCAAGGTATAAAATGTCATGGTATAAAACATTTGTCATCACTGAAATTTAAGTATTTGAAATAAGCAATAGCTTGTCACCGCCGGTATTCCATACTATCTTGATTTCTATACAACCCTGTAGTCACTTACCTGCAGTTGGCAATTGCTAATGACCAATCAAAATAATGCAATGCCTCTTGCATTGGCAGTCAAGATCAATACCATTTTCGATATCAAAGTACAAATTATGAAAGTATAAAATATCAAGGTATATAAAATGTCATGGTATAAAACATCTGTCCTGATCGGAATTTAAGTATTTGAAATAAGCAACTAGCTTGTCACCGCCGGTACTCCATACTATCTTGATTTCTATACAGTTCTGTAGTCACTTACCTGCAGTTGGCACTGGTATTTGTCGACAGTTGGACAGCGTGATGATTCTTTGTTCTTTAGCCAATCTGTTCCGAATCTACAATGTAGTTGGATATTTGATACAATGTAACAATGTAAAAGTGGATATTTAAACAGTGTCATTTAGAGGGGATATATCCCATTACATTCTTTTTAATTTCTTTAGACCAACAGAATTTATTCCAAGTTAATGTCTTAATTTTCTAAACTGGAATCTGGTTTAACGTATTTACTTCAACTTGTTGAAAAAATGTTTATTATGCTACAGCATATAATTAATAGGTTTGGAACAAACAAAAACTTATAATAGAGTTCATCTCCTAGCCAAGGCACTATATAGACGATAAAGTACCTTGTTTGTACTGGGATCGAAGAAGAGGTCCTTGTAGGAAAGGTTGGAGGGACTCAGCTTGGTGGCCAGATAATTCTTCATCAGGAAGTTGCTCTCTGAAATGGCACATTTTTGTTAAAGTTTATCTATTATCAATAATGCTACGAACAAAACTGCTGTCTTCAAACCGAGGCCAGTAAAATTGGGCAGGTGCTAAAAATAAATGAGCCTGAAGTTATGGAACTTGCATGTCTGAGTTGCCTAGGTCATGCTGAATACACATACGCATAGTTTGAATGAATTTGAATAAGCAATATTGAAAATATTAGAATGTGTTAACTTTAACGCAAAAACATAAATGTTGCCACAAAGTCTAAAGTTCTTTGAAGGCGAGATAATAAAATACATATTTATTAAATTCATCAAAACATCAACATCGTGTGGCAATGCATTTCTTGTTTACCTCGCACCAACACAAAAAGGTCAGTAGGAACTAATATTAACGAAAATTTCAGGCCCACCTTCTGCATTTACATCAAAATAAGATAATGCAGAATGGGCTTACAACCTTCTGCAATTTCTCTTGTAGAAACTCCGATAAGCTATCAATAGTTGTTTTCTGCCACTCCTCAAGTATCACCCTGAAATCTCACATGGGTCATGATGATGGTCGAATTTAATAGGCATGACAAAATATGACAAAGTAAACATGAATTTGGGGGAATTCAACACTCTGACAAAACAGGCAGCAGACGGGTTATAAAATTAATGAAATATTAATGGTTCAATACCAAAGAAAGTAATTATGTTAAAACATCTAAAATTTCTCCCTCAATCTAGGTCAACTACCTTCAAGTTGATCAGGTCTAAACAAACAAAATGCTTCATTCTGTACCCAAACAGATCGCCGATTTACCCCCGACCAACAACTCGTTAACCCATCAAAAAGAATGTTTTTTTGTGGGGATCTTTTGGTATTAAATGTGTGGTAGAATAGTCAAGCAATCCTTGATTTACAATAAATAATTTATAGAGTAAAGATATTTTTAAAAACAGAACAAAAACTACCTATCTACCCAATTTGTTTTCCTGCTTGTTACAGGAAACAAAAGTATTATTTTTTAGGCCTCATAATAACATGATGGAGAAATTACTCACCCATGTTAAACTTCTGACTGAGCGTGGACAATCTGAAGCCTGATGGCACGGCGCCCATGGCATGTAGAACATCGGTAACGCTCGTCTGTAATGACATATGAATGTACCATTATTACGTCAAAAAAAATCATTTCATACAAATCAGCTGTCAGTGAATGGAGAAATACTGTTTTGTAAATGTTACGTTCCGGTAATTATTGAAACATATTTTTTTTTTATTTGTTCACGGTTTGTTTAAATAGTTTTTAAACGAAATAAAGACATTTAAAATAAAAACTCCTAAATATAAGTATATAGAGACTAAAGTTAAAATACTTCACAACAAAAGCTCATTCCATCCGAACGCAGTGACAAACACATGTAATTATATTCCCCCTCCTCTGTGCATTTCAATGAAAACTGTTTGAGAGTGAACGTGAAACAGCTGTGTTCACTCTGCTGGAGTATAAAGGCCCTTAAAGCGAGTGGTGATGATCTTAAATAATGTGTTTCAATCCAAATACAAGTAAAACCATCATAAAGTGTTTCAGTTTCATATACAATGTACATATGCACCATAAAAGAATCAACTTAATTATTGTTAATGAAATTGTTTGGTCGTTAAATCTCGATGATGTGGCTAGTTTTTGGTGCATAAATCATTGATAAAAAATTCACATGATGCTATAATCATTTTTTGTTGTTTTTTATCTAAGGCCATAATAAATTAATTGCTAATTTCTCATTCCCACCCGCCCCCGTTTTTTTATACCGCCCCCGGTAATTTTTATTTCTTCAAAAAAAAAATTTGCTGAAAGTATGGAACACTATTAAAAATGTATTTTCAATCTTGGAAGTACTCAGTAGTATGTTTTACTATTTTTGCCTTGTGTCAAGGTCATTTTCCATTTGTCGTATAAAATAAAAAATAAAAAATAAAATTTCACCCACGCCCCTATTTTGAAATAAATTTGGATGAGAAACTAGCAATTAATTTATTATGGCCTAACTACTCCTTTATTTACTAATATGTTTAATATGTTACGACTGTTAGCATTATTAACCCCATATTAACTATTAATGATTTCTTAACAACAAAACTACACTGTGTCGTCCATTTTTTCAGTCCAAACATTTTCATAAATAACAATTCAACTGAACTTAATATGTGGCTTATTTGATGCGTGTGCACATTTCATATGAAACTGAAGTGTATAATGAGGTTTTTCAGCTATATTTGTATTGTCACCAGTTACTGGACCAGATCACCTCCAGTCCCTTTAATGAACAAAGTCAGCCAGTTTCTCCAAGGCAACAAAATCAATGCTGCACAAAGAAAACAGTAATGAATAGCATTTTTCATAAGAAAACATTGCCACTAAAATCTATAATAATATAAGGTGATAGATATATAATAATATAAGGTGATAGATATGTATTCAAATAAGTTTCTATGGAAACCTGAAACATATACTATACCGAAAAAGACAACAACACTATCATGTTAGTAAGTATCAACAAGAGAACCATGCAGAAGCAGACTCACCTGTGTAAAGTATTTCAGAAAAAGTAAATCCCTGTCAGTAGGATAATGACCTTGGTGGTGGGTAACAGTGTCTTTAAGAAATGAGTTAAACACAATTGTGGACCAGAGTCCTTTAAGTAGGTCAATATCAGCCAGTGACCTACTTTGGATATTTGTGTGTGGTAGGATGACCACTGATTGTGTAAGTTTCACTTTACTGAAAGGAATCCAAGTGTCAGATTACCCTTATAAGCTCTTTTCAGAACAAGTTTTACGATAGCATCTAATGGTGTCTTAAGATTTGAGCTTCACTGTGTCTAAGGAACAAGTTTTATGATAGCATCTAATGGTGTCAGGATGTGAGCTTTATTGTGTCTAAGGAACAAGTTTTACGATAGCATCTAATGATGTCTTAGGATTTGAGCTTTACTGTGTCTAAGGAACAAGTTTTACGATAGCAACTAATGGTGTCTTAGGATTTGAGCTTTATTGTGTCTAAGGAACAAGTTTTATGATAGCATCTAATGATGTCTTAGGATTTGAGCTTTACTGTGTCTAAGGAACAAGTTTTACGATAGCAACTAATGGTGTCTTAGGATTTGAGCTTTATTGTGTCTAAGGAACAAGTTTTACGATAGCATCTAATGGTGTCTTAGGATTTGAGCTTTATTGTGTCTAAGGAACAAGTTTTACGATAGCAACTAATGATGTCTTAGGATTTGAGCTGTATTGTGTCTAAGGAACAAGTTTTACGATAGCATCTAATGGTGTCTTAGGATTTGAGCTTTATTGTGTCTAAGGAACAAGTTTTATGATAGCATCTAATGGTGTCTTAGGATTTGAGCTTTATTGTGTCTAAGGAACAGGTTTTATGATAGCATCTAATGGTGTCTTAGGATTTGAGCTGTATTGTGTCTAAGGAACAAGTTTTATGATAGCATCTAATGGTGTCTTAGGATTTGAGCTTTATTGTGTCTAAGGAAAAAGTTTTATGATAGCAACTAATGGTGTCTTAGGATTTGAGCTGTATTGTGTCTAAGGAACAAGTTTTATGATAGCATCTAATGGTGTCTTAGGATTTGAGCTTTATTGTGTCTAAGGAAAAAGTTTTATGATAGCAACTAATGGTGTCTTAGGATTTGAGCTGTATTGTGTCTAAGGAACAAGTTTTATGATAGCATCTAATGGTGTTTTAGGATTTGAGCTTTACTGTGTCTAAGGAACAAGTTTTACGATAGCATCTAATGGTGTCTTAGGATTTGAGCTTTATTGTGTCTAAGGAACAAGTTTTATGATAGAATCTAATGGTGTCTTAGGATTTGAGCTTTATTGTGTCTAAGGAAAAAGTTTTATGATAGCATCTAATGGTGTCTTAGGATTTGAGCTTTATTGTTTCTAAGGAACAAGTTTTATGATAGCATCTAATGGTGTCTTAGAATTTGAGCTTTATTGTTTCTAAGGAACAAGTTTTATGATAGCATCTAATGGTGTCTTAGGATTTGAGCTTTATTGTTTCTAAGGAACAAGTTTTATGATGCAGCATCTAATAGTGTTGTAGGAACCGAGGTTAGTTGTCTAAGGAACTGAGCTCAACATAGTTACTGACAAGAAAATGTCCATAACTAAAGTGAAATAGTGCTGATGCAGGAAGTTCAAGGAGTGTCGTCAAGACTGTGTCTAATAGTTTCAACTGTTAACCAGCCTAAGTCCATAAAATTGCTCCAGACAACAATTATAAGAATAAAATAACAAAGGGCAATCACTCTAATTTGAATAAATATATAGTTATGGTTCTCTGCACATCCTCTCACTGCAATCTACCCAAAAGGGTAGGTGCACAACCAGACCATGACACAATTATTCCTGCCAAGTGTTGATTTTGTAGTGCTTTAATATTGTGTAAAGTTTCATTCTAGTCCAACTTGTGATTTTAAAGTTATGCTGTGAACAAGAACTGTAAGTTTAAAATTACAAACAGCCGTAACTTTAATTAAAATAATTGAATTGAATGTTGTTTAACGGCTCATCAACACAGTACAGGTTATTTGGAGCCACCCCAGAGAGAGGGGAAGGATACATAGGAATCCGGGAACCTGCCCTACTCTTATTACCGAATAGATTCCTATGGTTCTTTAACGTGCTCGGAGGATAGACCGATACACGGGAACGCCTGGTTTACGTCCCCATCCGACGGATGAGGCTAAATAAAGACAGAGTTGTGGTTCTTGCTAACTTAAAAATTAAGCTAACTTTTAACAAGCATAAGTCCATATAATTGGTCATGATCAGTGATGTTAATATACTTTTGGTTGTGTAGCACAAATAAATGATTTTCTTTAAAGCAGAAGTTTGTAGACTGTGTCAAAAGCTAAAAGCATAAACTTGACCTTAAATAAAACTACTGAAGCATAAAAAGTAGGTCGATATGACATATACGTCTGGACCATTTCATTCCTGAGAGAATGGGTGGAACTGAATATATAGAGAATATTATGTCAGTGTCGTTAACTATCAATTTTATTAGCCGAGGCTCAGAAAACAAAGAAAGGCAAGTATCTGCCAAGCTATAACTGCGGAGCCTAATAAACTTGATCAAAAAAGGCACTGACATAATGATTCTTTTATCATGTAAATTATCCACATTTTCTGTATGGTTTACTAGTTTTATCTATTAAACACAATGTTACGATTGATGTGGAATGACGTGGACACCCGCATGTTGTCTTTTTCTTCATGACGTTTTATGATGTAAAATTTCGTTACATACTATAAACGTCTAATTGCGTTACATACTATAAACGCCTAAGTATTCCGTCTGCTATTGTGTTATCAGTCACTGTCTGATAAAGTAAAAGTTATTATGTCACTACATTATCAGGCTAAAAAGTACATATCTGCATGATAAAATGTGTGACACCTACATTAAAGACACTATTTTCTTGAATACCCCAGACAAGGATATTCGTCATTTTACCGGGACTAGATTATAAAAATCTTTCATGGGTATCCTGTGAAGATAGGGAATTCCAACCAGAGGTATAAGTGTTTTTATCAGAACCAAGGCTCTGCTGCCCATGACAGATTATTTTTCTTGCATATCATTGACTTTTGTGCGTTGACGTCGCCAATAAGTAACGTTTTACATGTTGTTTTTTTTTTCGCACAATGATGTCATTCATCTGTTCACCTTACTGACATCATTATTGATTCGCGTGACTCTTATCTTTACCCATACAGATAAGACTATCCATCCCCCATGTAAAACGCGGATAACCGTATCTGATATGCAAGAAATTTCCATCTCACTCTAAGGTCAAGATAAAATTCACGTCGCACCAACATCTGGTATGCAGGAAAACAGGCAAAACATTAGTAGCTGGCGGCGTAAACACACCATGTCTCTGATATGCAAGAAAAAGAATCTAACATGGGTATTTGGTTCAGATGGTAAAAGTGTTTTAATCGGAACCTCGGCAGAGCCTTGGTTCCGATAAAAAAACTTATACCTCGGGTTGGAATTCCCTATCTTCGCCGGATACCCGTGAAAGATTCTTATAGTGTTTATCATTCATAACATTTAACTGAAATACTTCCTTTATAAAAAAGAACCCAAACACAATTGCCACAATTAAAACCACTTACTAAAAACAACATGCAGTGAGTCAAAACAAGTTTTAATTATTACCTTTTGACCCTGAAATACATAGTTTACAATCATGACAATATTTAATACATGTAATTACAATATCATTCCTATCGAACCTATAAATGTTGCTGACTTTGGAAATTAAAATTAATATAAGCGAAATTCAAAACCAAATGTCTTTAAATGTGTAGCTTGCAGTTTATAAGTATTACAACAGAGGAATAATTTTTCCTGCCTACACTACTTTTACATATAGAAAAGAATATATAATGTTTTGATTACCTCTACCCTACTAACTGTCAAGGGGTGCAACTCATGTCAAGAACTACTATCTAGTTATCTAGTCAATTTAGTGGGAAATCGCTAAATGCAAAACTAAATGTAAAATTCTCAGTTGAAGACTTGTAAAAGTAAGGGTCAAGGGCAGTTGTGAATTGGTCAGGGGACCTAGTGCATGTAGTTCCTGAGCAAATGACCATTAAAATTCAAGTTCAAGGTCATTTATCAAACTTCTCTGCATTACTACTAAACTAAAACTAATAGCAAAAACTTAACATGAAATTTACAAAGTTAATGACCTGAAAAGTCAAGACTGACCTGCTCTGAGTAATTTAAGACTGTATTCCCCAATAAACAATTATGATTCAAGTTTGGCGAATTTAGTGCATTAAAATCCTGAATGCCAAAATAAATAAAACTGACAAAGTTTTATCAAAAGCTTAAAAGTCAAGGTCAAGTCATTTTTGTGGAAATGCTCTGTGAAATGAAGCTATACTACCCTTTATACTAAGATTGGGTGATCTAGAGCATGCAGTTCCTGAGAATTGAAGTTCAAAGCGAAGTATACATTAAGGCCTTTGTCACCGACAGATAAGTAGCACGTCTCTTTTTTTCTTCGAAAAGACGAGACAAAATATGGTGTGTATTCGCATTTATGTGAGAAAATCTAAATAAATTCCATGCATACAATACAAAACATGCATTAGAAAGAAAGATCATGCATCAGAACAAGAGGCCCAAGAGGGCATGTGGACGCTCTACTGGCTCAAGATAAAATTTATGTATAAGGGGCCATAAGTCTTTCAAAAATCATTCAACCGGAACATGGTGATGATATATCCAACTAGGCTTGGTACTGATCATCCCTGCAAAGTTTCGTTGAAATCCAGCCAGAGGTTGAGGAGAACTAGTCTAAACATAGTTAGTGTATTCAAATTTTTAAGGGCTCATAACTCTGCCAAAATTCATTCAGCCAGAACATGGCAATGATAGGTGCAACTAGGCTTAGTACTGATCATCCTCGCCAAGATTCGCTGAAATCTGGCATCAGAAGAGACTAATCTGGACAAAGTTTGTGTATTAAAACCATTAAAGGGCCATAACTCCGCCAAAAATCATTCAACCGGAACAAGGCAATGATTTACACAACTAGACATGAAATCGATCATCACTAAAAAGTTTAATCCGGCCAGGGGTTCAGGAGAACTAGTCAGAACAAAGTTTGTGTATTAAAACTTTTAAAGGGCTATAACTCCGCCAAAATCATTCAACTGTAACATGGTGACTATGTACAACTAGGCTTGGTACTGATCATCCCTGCAAAGTTTCAATGAAATCCGGCCAAATGAAGGCTCTTTTGCCTTAATGAGGCCAAGATATAGCATATTTCAGAAAATGACTGATGTAAATGGTCCAATCTGGATGGTCTTCGAACTTGTCCAAGCTTTCATTGATATTAACAATCTGGTAAAGTTTCTTAAAAATCGGATGAAAGATGAAGGCCCTATCGTCTTAACGAGGCAAAATACAGGATTTTAACTAAATCAAGGGCCATAACTCCGGTGTTACTTATCCGATATGGCTGATTTTCGAACTTGTCTGAGCTTTCATTGATATTTGGTTAAGATCAAATA
>JAWPHD010023650.1:0-21553 GCA_037043455.1 Cyrtodaria siliqua | reverse complement strand
GCTCACCTTTGAGCCTTCGGCTCAGGTGAGCTAAAAACAAAATCTCCATTCATATATGACGTCCAGGCACCCTGAAATACACAGTAAACCTTAAATACCACACATGCATGCATAAAACTCACCAAAGAAAAGGAAATTGAGACAATCTATTAATTTTTGTAACCACAGGGTTCTCAAAAGACGCGTACACACGTGTTTTGACGCATGGAAATTCAATTTGACCCAATTCTGACGCAGCTAATTTACCATCTGTGCATTTTTACGACACGCGTGTATTTGCTTTCAATCATCAATACACATGTACCTGCTTTCGATAGTCCAAACATCACAATAATGAGCACGCGCTGCATAACAAAATCTTGTGGCACAGAGGCGGAAATAACCTGTCTGTAAATGGTGTCACTGTGTAATCTAGTCGCTGCTATTGTGTTAATAATTTAACGATTATTTTTGAAGTTTATGATGCTTTTTGCGGGTGGAGACTATTATGACTCGATTGGATTAACTGTTTAATTGATTGCTACCGGCTTCTGATTGATTACCGGTCAATTAGACCGAACTGAGATAAAACAAATGCTAGCGGTCAAGCATGTGAAAAGATAAAATCGGCAAAAATAAAATTTGTGTTTGTTGTTTGTTAATTTTGTTTTACGCACGTTTTAAACAACAAAGAAATATAATTTTTATGAGGATAATTTAAATATTTATAAATCGGCGAAATGTACATAAACAGAGCGTTTGTTTAACCTGGGTTATCGTTCAGTCAAAACTTACCGGACAATATGCATTGTGATATTTTGTGTTTATGTACTATATTTGAGCTATCGAATAACGGACTTTATTAATTTATGTACCGTATGTTCAATACACAAATGGTGCAAAGTATATTTTCGTTTATGTCATCGCAGTCTACGAAACAGCTTGTTGGGGATGCACTGTCTGAGGTTGCACTGTCTGACCCCGAAGAAGCAAATAAGTGAGCTTGTCTTACAATAACACCAATAACTTATAATATATAATAACACCAATAACTTATAATATTAAAGGGACACTGTCCGTAACTTTTAGCTTATACAACACACACTAATTATGTTCGTAAACATTACACACAAATCATTATTGAAAATTTACTAATTAAAAGCAAGATTATTTGATGGAATTCGAAAAAAAGAATAACCGCTTCGGGCGTTTGAACTCGCAGCCCAAACCAAAAATACACTCGCGGTAATAATAGTGAGCGTGAAATAGCCGACATCGCTACTACCTGAGCTAATTGGGCTATACATATTTCGCAATACATACTATGGTGAAAACCTAATGCGCTAATGGAACTCACTTGATCGCAGAAAGGTAAATATGGTGGGTCCCACTTTATTTACAAATAATAATTAAAAGCTTTTTTTTTTCAAACTCACGAATGTATTACTCAGGGTTCTCAATAGACGCGTACACACGCGTTTTGACGCATGGAATTTCAATTTGACCCATTTCTGACGCATCTAATTTACGACCTGTGCGTTTTTATGACGCGCGTGTATTTGCTTCCAAGCATCAATCCAATACCTATCTACATCACAGCTGCATAAACAGTGATTGACACCTTGCCTGACGACCTTGATCGCCTCTCGACCAATCAAATTCGCTGCTGTCGCATCTTGGGGGAAATAACCTGTCTGTAAATCATAAATGGTGTCACTGTGTAATCTAATCGCTGCTATTGTGTTGATAATTTAATGATTATCTTTGAAGTTTATGATGCTTTGCGCGGGTGAAGATTATTATGACTTGATTGGATTAACTGTTTAATTGATTGCTACCAGCTTCTGATTGATTAGGGGGTTAATTAAATTGAATTGCGATAAAACAGAAGCTAGCGGTCAAACGTGTGAACAGGTAAAATCGGCAAAAATAAAATTGACTTTATTTGTGTTTGTTGTTTGTTTATTTGTGTTGTTGTTCGTTAATTTTGTTTTACGCACGTTTTAAAGAATAAAGAAATATAGTTTTAATGAGTATAATTTAAATATTTATAAATCGGCGAAATGTACATAAAAAGAGCGTTTTTTAACCTGGGTTGGCATTCAGTCAAAACTTACCGGACATTACGCATTGTGATATTTTGCGATTACGGACATTGTTTGTGCTATCGAGTAACGGACTTTATTAATTCATGTATGTTAAATTCACAAATAAATGGCGCAAAGAAGTAGATTTTCGACTATTATATAATATTATAGAATGCACTACTCAGTATACTACAGAATTATTTTTTGAAATAAATGAAATTAATAAAATGAGAATAGATTTCTTGAGAATTAAACATACATTAAAGATACACTGTCCTTTGTTTTCTTGTTTAATGTTCCAAATATACATACATACAATTGGTGCAAACAGAGATTGAAACAGAGATTGTGTTATAATAACACCAATAACTTATAATATTTACAAATGTGGACCCCAGTTTATAAAACATCCTTACATAACTTTGGAATCTTTGACATAATGACACATTATTGTAAAATGGAATAGTAGCTTTTTAAGTTCAAATGTATATAAAAAAAATTATATTCTTGCACACCTTTCTTTGTAATACAATATTTACAGAATTCACTACAATTAAAGTTATTAAAGGATGTTTTATAAAACGGCGTTTCGATTTGTTCGATTTATATTTGACTCTTGCTTTTTCAATTTTGACCCTTGAGATTTTTGAGTCAAGGGTCATATGACTCTTCACTTTTAAAGTCTATTGAGAACCCTGTTACTACGGACTTTTTACGGTCTATGCTCATGTTTTGATGTATACATTTCATTGAATAAAAGTCAGACGGTTATTTGGTTATGCTCATTATCTGCTTACTTACGGACAGGACAGTGTCCCTTTAACAATGTGGACCCCAATTTATTAAAGAGTCTTACATAACTTTGAATCTTTGACATAATGACACATTATTGTAAAATAGAATAGTATTTTTTTAAGTTCAAATGTATATCCATGCATACCTTTCTTGGCAATAAAATATTTACAGAATTCACTAAAATGTTTTATAAAACTTGTTTGATTTATATTTGACTTTTGACATTTCAATTTTGACCCTTGGGATTTTTGAGTCAAGGGTCATATGACTCCACTTTTAAAGTCTATTGAGAACCCTGTAACCATTGTACTGTTTCGGTGACATGTTGATTGTTTTCCTTTCAAAATATCCTGATTTCGTAGGAAATCTCACTGCATGTATTTCGAAACTTGACTCACTAACTCACACCAACATACGGTTTTCGTGTTTGACGTTGTGTTTGTTTGTGTCAGTTGTGTATTCAGTAGTTGGGCCCAGAGCTTTTTTATCTACATTTTGTAGTCCAAGCCCAGTTTCCGTCATTCTCATTTAAAAAACGTTTTTACACTGCAAATTACTTTCGCGATGTCACTTACTGTCAGACGTTTATAACTGAAGATTGGAAACAGGAAAAACAACCAAAAAGTAAATAAGCGGTAAAAAATGAAAGGGATTTCTCCGAAAAATGTGTTTACTTCCTTATATGGCGCTGGGGATGCGCGTGCATACTGCCGCATAATAAACTATTAAAAAAATAACACTGTAAAGACGTCATATTTTTATCACTCTTCAGTGGACGCAGTTAAAATATACCGTGATTATATAATTTAACCAAACAGAAGCAACTCGAAACAACCTGTATCTGTTTTATTTACACAGAGTTACTGTAAATTGTCGTCGTTGAACGTTTGACATTGACGTGACCAGGCGCATTGTTATAACGATCGATGTGACTGATGGAACAATGTAAACATACCATTTTTACAATGAAATTGTTGAATAGACTTGCAAACAAGTTTCTAATTCATAAAAGTTTACTGTATCTTGACCTAGTTGAATCTATCACTCGATAAAATACATGACGGAAACTGGGCTTGTAAACAAAATTATTTCTCAGTTTTAGTCTATTTAGAAAAAGGTCACGTGCCACTTCGATAATTTATATAAAACAAAATGTTTTGTTATCAAATTTCCAGGAAGAGGTAACCTAATAGAAACTAGAGTAAAAATTGTCAGGATACATAGATTTGTCTGAAAAATTAGTTTATGTTTACATAAGTGACGGAAAATGGCCCCCGACGAGTACCCTCAAAGTTGGGAATTTTAGCATGATTTTTCATAAAATTGGGAAACAAAACAGTCAAACATTTATTTCATAATTGTATGTTTTATACTGTTTACACTACAACAAGATCAACAGAGGCATTTAAAAGTATTTCATATTCAATGCTTGTCTCATTTTTGCTACTTTTCAATGTTCTTTCTTTTTCTTCTTTCAATTGGGAATTTTCTTCTCAAAATTGGGAAAAAAATATTTGTTTTGTCATTGGGAATATGACCCAATAACGGCTTAAAAACAGCCAAAAAAAAGCCCTCAGTCCACAACCCTAATAACACATTATGTCTGTGGTTGGCCAGAGATATGTTTCCAAATCAGTGAAGTAATAAGAGAGTGAATGGGTACATAATCGAATCTCGCATAATCTCGTATGGCTAAAACGAGAAAGATAAGCGTCCAATGTTTTGGATATAGCGGAATGGGTTTATTGTACAGGTAATCAGCTTAGCTTTAATCAAATTGTAATAAAGATGAAATTGTTACACCTTCGTTGCTATTTTGACGTTTAACTTCTATACCATCTATACAGAAAGTAAGCCATTTTCAGGTGAAGATTATCATTTACTGAAAGGAAGAAATTATTATTAAGTCTAATTTTTGTTAATTTTATAAAATACTAACATCCGTGTAGTCGGAACTTTTAAATATCTTGTAACATATGACAAAGTAACTCGCAAGACCAAATAAGATAATGTTGTACATAAAAAAAAAATTACATGAGAAATATAATTAACACGCGTAAGTTGAGTTGGGTTTTAGCAGTGTAGATACATCCGTTTACAGCGTTTTTTTTCCCCATTTTGGGAATGGGTCCGTGACCGGTCAAATTGGGAAAAAATGCGCTATTTTTCTCAGGATTGGGAAAAAAATTTGTTTTTGTATTTTGTTCAATTTACACAGAACTGCAGAAGAAACGTCGAAAACCCTGGTAAAAAACTTTATTAAGAAGATTATTCTAAAACATTTTACAATTTTGGGAAGAAAAATCTGGAATTGGGATTTATTAATATTGTCGTATTAAAACGGCGTAATATAATTGTTTAACTAAAATATTTTTTAAACAAGAGGTCAATGACCTTGAAGCTCTACTGATAGATTTTGATAGCTAGGTGATCAGCATTCCTGTGAAGTTTCATAAAAAAATGTCAAGTAGTTTCAGAGGAGTAGTCGCTACAAGTTGAAGTTTTTACTATATAACTCTAGGTAAACAAAGATGGCCACTGGCAGCCATGTTTAATGTCGAATCAAAGTAATTTTCGACAAGGATCAACATCTTGTCATTCTGATCATTTCAGAAAAAGTCCCATATCAATATCACTTACAGTTTTCAAGAAGTAGTCGCTACAAACTTTTTTTTAAAAAATCTGTTTTTAGCCATGGCGGTCATCTTGAATTTCCGGCCGACCTAAAAAAAATCTGGGATCAATTAGACATCAAGAGCAACATTGCTGTGAAGTTTCATAAAAATGTGTCCAGTAGTTTCAGAGAAATAGTCGCTACAAGTTGTTACTATATAAATCTATGTAAACAAAGATGGTCGCTAGCAGCCATGTTTAAAGTTGCATCGAAATAAATTTCGACAAGGATCAACATCATGTCATGCTGATCATTTTAGAAAATGTCACATATCAATATCACTTACAGTTTTCAAGAAGTAGTCGCTACAAATGTATTTATTTTAAATTATTTTTAGCCGTGGCGGCCATTTTGAATTTCCGGCCAGCCTGAAATTTTGCTAGGATCAACTAGACATCAAGAGAAACATTCCTGTGAAGTTTCATGAACATCCATCAAGTAGTTTCAGAGGAGTAGTCGCTACAAGTTTTTACTATATAACTCTATGTAAGCAAAGATGGCCGCTGGCAGCCATGTTTAACGTCGAATCAAAACGATTTTTGACAAGGACCAACATCATGTCATGCTGATCATTTTAGAAAAAGTCCCATATCAATATCACTTCTAGTTTTCAAGAAGTAGTCGCTACAAACTTATTTTTTAAAAATCTATTTTTAGCTGTGGCGGCCATCTTGAATTTCTGGCCGACCTGAAATTTTACTAGGATCAATTACACATCAAGAGCAACATTCCTGTGAAGTTTCATGAAAATCCGCCAAGTAGTTTCAGAGGAGTAGTCGCTATAAGTTTTTACTATATAACTCTATGTAAACAAAGATGGCCACTGGCAGCCTGTTTAACGTCGAATCAAAACGATTTTTGACAATGACCAACATCATGTCATGCTGATCATTTTAGAAAAAGTCCCATATCAATATCACTTATAGTTTTCAAGAAGTAGTCGCTACAAACTTGTATTTTAAAAATCTATTTTTAGCTTTGGCAGCCATCTTGGATTTCACATCAACATGAATTTTTGCTAGGATCAACTAGACTTCATGGGCAACATTTCTGTTAAGTTTCATGAATATCCATCCAGTAATTTCAGAGGAGTAGTCGCTACAAATAAAAGTTTACAGACAGACGGACGGACAGACGGACGCCGCACCACGGCATAAGCTCTGCTGATCTCTGATCAGAAGAGCTAATAAAAATGAAACATTTAACAGACATACGCGTTGTTTTTTATATATTTTTTTTTTTGACAAATCCGAATGAACATAAGCATCAACTTTCGAATGTGTTTAGTTTCACTGATAAATGCACAATATAAACAAAATTAAAAAATATTAAAAAATATTACACAATTATTGTGTATATATCTGTTACACAATTATTGTGTATATATCTGTTGTCAACACACCACGGGTGGCCAGTGTTTGTGATTTATGGCCTCTTTGATCTAACCAAATATCCTGCTTGGGACAGCCAATTAGCCACGGGGTACATACGGTACCCCGTTGCTAATTGGCTGTTTGTATGTACCCCGTGGCTAATTGGCTGTTATGATTGAGGACACCTTTATATCTTTTGATCGCAATAAACAACCTGCCACGAATCCAACATTAGAAACTCTTCAGTTAATTGTTGTTTTTTTTTGCACGGTTATATATCTATGTAGGTCATATGAGCTATAATTCTTTTAGAATGGTGTTTACAATTCATGTTTTATGTATGAAATAATGTATATATGTATGCATTTTTGATTGTGAACAATGAGACGCAAATAAACTATTTTAAAAACTTTCGTTGGAAAGGATATTTAATTACGCAAAAGAGCACCAACAATGATCGGTTGACTAAGAGTCTTTAAAACATAATTAAAGCGTTTACATAAACAAAAAGTGTACTACTACATTCTTCAATCATATTTCTCGACAGCGAGTTGTTTTTATTCGAGGAATTAACTAAAATTAAAAAATGTATAACGAAATCCAACAAGATGGCATTTCATCGGCGTTGGCTAGAATCTGGATGTATGGCCATTTTGGGTGATAAGACACATTATTAGACAAAATTAAGGTTGTTGCATAATAAAAAGTGCACCACTACATTCTTCAATCATATTTCTAGACAGCGAGCTGTTTATTTTCGAGGAATTAACTAAAATAAAAAAAATTATAACGAAATCCAACAGGATGGCATTTCATCGAAGTTGGCTAGACTCGGCCATGTTGGTCGAGATCTATGCAGTCTTCAAGACAAATTATTAGATAAAATTAAGGGTTTTGTATAATAAAACGCATACACTACATTCTTCAATCATAGTTCTCGACAGCGAGCTGTTTATTTTTGAGGAATTAACTTAAACAAAAAAATGTATAGCAGATTTGTGCCATCTCCACATCTCTGTTTAACAAAACTTCAGCCAACACGGCCGACCATTAGTATGTGAAATTCATTTTATATCAATCAATTCACTGTAAAATAACGTAAAAATGCCCAACATGTCAATATCAACAATAAGTAATATAACAACAAAAATTTTCTGCGAAGTATGATGACTTGTTAATCCAAAACAGTCGAATATTTTACAATTTCACGGAGCGGAGCGGTTCACCGATAGAAACAAAATGACGGATGTTCACAAAATTTTACCGCTAAATCGAGATTCCTTCCATATCTCGAAGCCATACGAGATTTCAGTCAGCTGCGCTATATCTCCATTAGTGGTCACCATTCACCTCTTATTACTTCACTGTTCCAAATATAGATATTCAGCATTTCAGTCAAGAAATGATTATGAATATGTGTTCACAGATAAATACCTAGATATCACAGTGACTGAATTTAACAACTGAGTCATTATTATATTCTATTTCCTTTCATTATTCTATTTTATTTCCTTTAGGCTTTATAAGAAAATACAAACTAAATGGGTGTTCTGCGTAACACGTGTCGCCTGTCAGCGCTTTGTCAGTATTACAAGGTTTTTTGGACCCAGATAAATGACCCTGACAAACTGGCCTGACTAAGTTTTCGTGAAGAAAAAAATTTAACGCATACAGTGACCTTCAGTGTGCCCTTGACCTTTATATTTTAGTATGGCCATGTCAATTTTGTCATGACAAGTATATACTGAGAGATTGATGAAGAAATAAAAAGAATTGAGAAAGTTATAGCCAACGCTAAGTTTTCGTAAAGAAAAATGAGTATTTAGCCCATATAATGACCTTCAGTGTGACCTTGACCTTTATAATTTTAGTATGGCCATGTCGATGCTGTCATATATTGAATGTTTGATGAAGAAATATCAAGAAATGAGAAAGTTATAGCCAACGTTAAGCTTTTGTGATGGACGGACTGAATGACGGACGGAAGACAAAGTGATCCCTAATCATAATTTTGATGATGATGATGATTTCTAAGGTTTAAAGTCCCTCTACCATATGAGCCCCCGGGAAGAATCCCCCGTTGGCTCGGCATTATGTCTGGACTATTGTGTGAGTGATTGTGTGTAGTGCTATGTATCTATCTACAGTCTACTTGAAGCAGATATAGTGCTGCCACACTGGAATACCACGCCGTAGTACGTGATACCCCACCCAGACACATTATTCTGACACCGGGTTGACCAGACGGTTTTTGACCAGACGTAGTACTACCCATTATTTGCTTGTCAGGCATGGGTTACAAGTAACTACTCCATTTTTAAAGTCTTTGGTATGACGCGGTCAGGGGACTCGAACCCACGACCTCCCGAATGCAAGGCAGACACTATAACCACTACACCACAATGCTTCTTGATAGAGCATCATCAAAAATATACTATGTATATTTCTCTTTGAAAAGGCGACACAAAAGAATGTATCCCCGTCCAGAACAATGATTTTGTTTTTTAATTAGAGACGTAATCAACCATACGATATTATGGCAGATTTGAGTAAGTGCCCAAGCTCTACTTTTACATATACCACTGTAAGTCTGTATTTAATTACCCTTAGTCCTTACATTCGCCCAAATTTATTATTTTTCGAACATCGAATACATGTATTACTTTTAAAATTATGTCAACGCAAAAATCTAGCATACTCACAGGCTGATAAACAAAACTGCATAAGCACATCCATCTCTTAATCCAATATGTTGATGAAGTCGTTATGGACCCAACAAAGGAAACTGCAAAATCCGTCGATTAATATTCCTAATTTGAAGTTTCCGATAAAACGCTTCCTTTCCTGTTTCCTAGAAAAATGGTGACCGGTAAAAGACGGTTAATTTGCCGGGACTTGCCGGTCTCGGGTAGGAGGTGTTAAATGTAAAATTATATTTTGTAATCAAAACATTATATTTAGATTGTGGAAACTAATTTGGTGTGTTGATATATGATTAAATAAAGGATAATGATAAACATATTTTTAAAAAATCATGTTTTTGATGTTTGTATTGGTGTATTTGCATGAAATTGAAAAGCCGGGCTCCGTTTTAGAAACGCCGGGCTCGTCTTTAAACCATTATTACAAACTAATTATTAAATTCTAATTGTATTTTCACATTGGTTATGTAAAATGACTCATTCTAAATATGATTTTAAAAAAAACTTTATTATTTTGTAAATAAGGGTACCAAAATGTGTATATTTAGACTGTGTGCCCTGCAGGATTTCAGGTCGTTTCGGCACCAAACCGTTTCGGCACCTAGACGTTTCGGCACCAAACCATTTCGGACCTAGACGTTTCGGCCCCTAGACGTTTCGGCACCGTTATATATTTTTTTTAATGTGTCAATCAATATGAAATAATTAGTCATTTTAGTTTATTTTAAGGTAGTTAAATAAGGAGAAATTGTCTATAGATATAGACATGTAAATATATAGCACCGTTTTTGTTTTTTTATTGCCAGTGAATTAATTAGTAATTATATCACATATATCAGTAAGGAATATTAAAATGGTAATATTAAAATGAATAACACATGTAACATATATTTTAATATAGTTTTTATTTTGCATCTCTTTATTTTGCATCTCATTAATTTAATCAGAATAACAACAAAAAAACAATACCTCCACACTATCCATTTATAAACAACAGTTGTTAACATAGTTCCTGAATATCAGTGCATGAATTAAGGGATTTCATAAAACCTAATTCTGTTTATTTGCCATCATCAAACACTTAGCATAGTTCACATTACACACACAGTCAAGATTTTTATTCCTCAACACTATCAATGGTATCCATTGGTGGCGCGTACATCCTTCCAATCTCTCGCAGGAATTCAGATGTTGAAACTTCCTTGGCCTCATACTGTTCCCATGGCGTCGCCGTTCTTCCCTGCATACGCTTGTATGCGACCCTCTGAAACCTGCAAAGTGCCTGCTCACAAACAAGCTGCACCTGCACGCCAACTAATGTTAGCTTCTCTTCGCAGGAGTGGAACCAGCAGATAGAAGTGCAGCTGCGCTCGTCCAGCTTTCCCGTTCAGTCTCCTGTGCCACCCTGAAGTAGAAATTATTTTTTAAAGCTGTGCATGTATTCAGCATAAAAACAGGCGTGTAAATTAACTAATAACTATACATTGCAAACCAGAGCGTCTATTGAATAATGTATAAATTTAATATTTAATATTGGGTAAAATTAGCAAGTACGCATTTTATTATATATATATAGAGGTTGCTATATTCTATGTTTGGACAATAAAATTTACATTTATTAAAAATTGCAGTAAGCATTTTATACTGTGTAGGTTGTTCGGGTACTGAAGTATACAATAATGTCAGTCTTACCTACGACGTCGTTATTCGTACGGACTGATTGGTTGAACACAGACCACTGTCTGTAGGACCAGGTGAAATTCTTCATCCAGGTGCTATCCAAGTACTGAACCAGTCGCTGGAGTTCCGGTGTAGTGGCCATCTGGGACAGGATGTCAAACGCTCCCTGTATGTGAGCTGGTGGCAGGAACGGTAGAGCCAGGATCTTCCTGATGTAGTCATGGACGCCTTTCCTCTCGCTGTAGGTGGTTTTAAGACCCAGCGATGCGACCTTCCTCAAAAAAATGTGAATTTTGATATTTTAAACAATAAGTAGCAACTTTTTCCTGTTAATACTGAAAGAAATCGACAGTGTCTATGAGTTATCATTTCGTCTAATACTTATGTGTAATTTAAACTACATATACATAATGATATGCAAATACTCTTTACATTTATTTCAATTTTAGGTATTTTAGATAAAATATTGGTGTTATCAAATGCACGTGCATTTCCGAGTTTCATCAGTTACATCGTACAAAGAAATAATTTCCCCAAAAACATTGAAAAACAGTTAAACCAATTGGAATTTATTCCGAGACAGATTAATCAGGTTGAATAAGGTGGAACAGTTTTCTTTTCATGATTATCCATAGTAAACAGTTAGGTAACAAGATTCAATCTTTAAAAAAAAGAAAATATTGATTTAAAAATATGACAATGCACTACTATAAATTATAATTAGATACTTACCTGTTTTGCAAGTTCGATGTTGCCAGCCACCACAATTGTCACATGCTGACGACGACGGACCTCGCAGCTGCATGAAATACATAGAGCTCCAAGGCTGGAATTCATTTTAATAAATTTCACTTCAAACACTTTTCAAAGTTCACAGGAAAACACTTATCCAGATTCACAATTCTTTTTATCAAAGTTCACAATAAATAAAAAATCACAAATATGTAATAGAAATTATCCAACATGTGCACATAAATGTTAGAATAACACTCTTCTTTACAAACAGTCAAGTCAGTTATAATGAAAATATTAAATGACATCTCCGTTATAAGTACTGATTCCGAACGGCACATCAAAGACATAAGTGTGAACAGTTTAATCATTTAAATTGTCTTAAAATAAACTCTATCTTTACATTGCATTAAAACGGTGAATAACATTAGCCTTTATTAGCCTTTATAGGAAGGAATAAACTTCATTAGCAAATCATTAGTGTTTTTTTTTTGTGATTTTCGGACAATCTCTTTGATCAACTAATCGAAGGTGGAAAGCCGAAACTGAATAAATATCTTCTTTATATCGTTAGTTTTATTTTTAATAATTGTGCTTTCTTGCTAAACTTACATTAAATATGTATATTTAAAAAAATATTGCCGATTATAATGAATAAAAAGTTGTTTAAATAGTTTGTATAGCATTTATTTATAATACTGAACATGTTTGCTTCAAATTGTTTGTTTTTTCAATATGATGATGAAGCAAAATGCACATATTTGGGTCTTACGCTGTAACGTGAACACCTATGGAATATTAATATGATAATAATATAGATGAACATGTTACAATCCAGGTCAAACAACTAATCATGTTTTTTTTATTATTCGGGTTACATAAATGGCATTATTTATTGTATTCCATAATAATAAATACATCAGTAAAACAGAATAAAAACATTAAAACACAGTAAAACAGAATAAACACATTAAAATTACTGGAAGTGATAAATTTTGAGAGATTTATTTATTTATGTAACAATACACATAATATAAAGGAAGATTAAGTCTGTAAGTGTCTCTACGGCTTTGAAGACTTAACTTTTCTTCATTTAATCATCCTGCATTTTAACATCTTTCAGTCAACATCTTGCGTCGAAAATTGAACTTTTCTTCATTTAATCATCTTTGATTCATCCTGCCTAAAGCAGAAATAACATAGTAAAAAGTTATTTATCTATATATATATATTTATTTTTAAATTATTTCTTAATTCTTCATTTAATCATTCTGTATTTTAACATCTTTCAGTCAACATCTTGGGTCGAAAATTGAACTTTTCTTCATTTAATCATCTTTGATTCATCCTGCCTAAAGCAGAAATAACATAGTAATAAGTTATTTATAAGTTATTTATTTATATATATATATTATTTTTAAACGATATCATAATAACAAATACTTAAATCAACAGTATTAAAACGGGTGCCGAAACGTCTAGGGTAAAAAATAAAATAGGTGCCGAAACGGTTTGGTGACGAAACGTCTAGGGGCCGAAACGTCTAGGTGCCGGAACGGTTTGGTGCCGAAACGACCTGATACCCCCTGCAGTTGGAAATTTCAAACGAACGCGAGAAAATTATCCTTTTTTTAATCATATCTAAATACACCAAATTAGTTTCCACCCTCTAAATGTAATGTTTATAACGCTTCACATGTTAACAATGGAGACATACCGATTTATTTGTATACTAAAGCATATGTGTATTTCAAAAGCAAATAAATAACAAATACAACCCGTATTATCGTATATTACTTTATTCCATATAAAAAAAAAAGCATGAATAATAAGAATTTAATAACATGATATTTTCATTTATGACACATTATATAATGTTGATTTTTCTTTAGAAAGGCATGGTATATGTATGATGTAAAACATACATTATTTTTATATATATAATACGTTTGCAGTAATGATTTAAAGACGAGCCTGGCGTTTAGAGGTCAAAGAAATTTTCAACGAATTTTGGTACTGTTATTTATAAAATAATAACGTTGATTTTTTTAAATAATATTTAGAATGAGTCATTTTGCATAACCAATGTGAAAAATCCGAAAAATACAATTAGAATTTGATAATTTGTTTGTAATATTGGTTTAAAGACAAGCCCGGCGTTTCTAAAACGGAGCCCGACGTTTTCAATTTCATGCAAATGCACCAATACAAACATTAAAAACATGATTTTTTTTAAATATTGTTATCATTATCCTTTATTTAATCATATACCAACACATCAGATTCGTTTCCAGAATCTAAATATAATGTTTTGAATACAACAAATAAGTTTACATTTAACACCTCCTACCCGAGACCGGCAAGTCCCGGCAAATTAACCGTCTTTTACCGGTCACCAGAAATATCGCCAATTGAACCGAAATGTTCCCATTGAACCGAAAGATTCATAATAATGCGAAAGGAATTAAGTGCATGAGAAGTTTTGCAAGTTAACAAGTGCAATTGGATTGAAAACTTGGTACAACCTGGGCTGATAATTAATTTAAAACAACATAATGTAAAGTTGCAAACATTGGTTCTTCGTATTTACAAAGAATGTTTGTATGGAAATGGATGGAATCGAAACCACGGGGCACAGCCAATTTTTACCCTAGTTCAATTTTTATAGTATAAGAATTGGCGATCATATATAAACAACAACAGGCCCAAGAGGGCCTATACAACTCTAATGGCTATATGGTGTGCATGGTGTGGTGGGATGAGGAGGGGGTGGGGGTGGGGACGAGGTGTAGAAGCATTGTGTGTCAGATATGGCAGTACAAAACTAGTTTTTTGTAAAGTGTCTTCATTACCAAGATATGGGGAAGGCAGGGGCGTAGCCAGCGATACGCACTTACGCACGTACGTAACATCGATTTGAAAAGTTAAAAAATAATTATGGCCAAAAATGGCATAAAAATCGTAGGCTAACAACTCCTGACATATGTTTTTTTCATTTTTAAAGAAATTATTTTACCCTAGAAGGCCGCCAAAATGTGACCAAAAAACCCACCAGAGGCTGCCAAAAGATGTCTATATTTTAAAATGTTCTAGGGGGAGGCCCCCCCCACCCCCCCCCCACCCACCCCCAGCAGGAGGGGGCGACCCCTCCCGCACCTACCCCTACCTCGGCAATACGCGCCAAGGGTAATGCCTTCGGCATTAAGGGTGCGTACTTAAGATTTTGGCCTGGCTACGCCTCTGGAAGGGATGTATTTGGTTCAAAATTGCCTAAGTTTGACATGTGACCGAGGGGCGGGGGCATATTTGAAATGTATTTTCATCAAAATCAGTGAATAATTGAGAGAGGAGATATAAGAAAAAGTTAAGGTGCCACGTGATCTTTTGGTTACTTCATTGGTTAAGATAGGAAGTTTCCTATCTGTTTATTAATATGTCTGTGGTCTATGTAAAACATGTGGCAGGGCCAAATTTGATCTCAGGGTCACCATTTGAGCAAACTGGTAGAGAACTATAATCTGATGGTAAATACAAAATAGTAAACCTGGCTCTTGTAGTTTCAGAGAAGAATGTTTTGTAAAAGTTTTTCCCTATGTAACTCTATGTAAAACATGTGACCCCTGGGGTGCGGCAACTGTTGACCCCTGGGTCACCATTCTAACAAACTTGGTAGAGGACCATGACTTGAGACTAAATATCAAATATTAAACATTTGACTCTTGTAGTTCCAGAGAAGAAGATGTTTTAAAGTGTTTCCCCATATATAAGTCTATGTAAAACTGCCAAATTAGAACCCATGGTCACGATTTGAACACACTTTGTAGAGGAACATCAGCTGATAATAAATTCAAGATATTAAACCTTTAGCTCTTGTAGTTTCAGAGAAGAAGTTTTTTTTAAATATTTCCCTATATCAGTCTATGTAAAACTTTGACCCCTGTGGCGAGGCCAAATTTGACCCCAGGGTCACCATTTGAACAAACTTGATAGGGGATCCATAACCTGATAATAAATAAAAAATATTAAACCTTTATCTCTTGTAGTTTCAGAGAAGATTTTTGAAATTCTTCCCTATAACTCTATGTAAAACTGATTCAACAAGGTTCTCTATAAGCTCTCAATTTTCTTACGAGAAAAAAAAGTAGAGCTAAAAACTGTCGAAATCTATTCAGCGGTTCATAGGAAGACGATTTTTTTAAGGTTCTGACCATATATGGTAATGGCGGTCATCTTGGATAATGCATTGATCTAATTTGTATAATTTTGACAGGCATTTACCTCAGAATTATCCGCGTGAAATTGGTCAAAATTGGCCGTGCATTTTCTGAGATGTTGTTTATCCTCCCCGCACACCATCATTTACAAAAAATCTAAATGACAGGCATACTTGAACCAAAAGCTCGAAACATATTATTAATTTCTTGAGCAAACACACTCTAGGAAACGATCGCTGAAACTCCCACTCTCTATACTACTTAGCAATTCAGCTTTATCATTTCAATAACATAATATTTTTGCTTATACGATTCAACTAAAACATTTGCAATTCATTAAGAAAAGTCAGACGGAACCGGACAGTAGTCTTCATCATCGCTGTACCTATCGTTTTTTACCATGGAGTATTTTTATTTTCCTACACTTTGCTATTTTTGTATTTTAGTTCAAGATGCTCTTCTCTGTTTTTATTCAGCTCACGTTCATAAGTATCCATTTCAACCAGCAATCGTCTTTGCTTATTACTTTGCTTTTTTTGGTGTCCATAAAATCATCACGAACTATTTCATATTACTACTCATATTCTACTTGGAGTTGCTTGCTTGTCATTATTTTTTTTCTATAATTATCTTTTAAATTGTTAAGTTTTATGCAAACCTTTTCTAATCTTTCTTGTTCCGTATATAATATTACTATACATAATTTATTTTAAGTTCTTATTTAATATTTTCAATATCCCAACTATTGAAATCCTCATTGTAACCCTTCCATTTAATCAATGCTTTTTCTTTTTGTAATCACGTCGTATTACTTTTTCAATCCTGAATATTTCTTGCTTTGCTTTTATCATTTCTAATTCATAAAAGCTTCCATCAACGTTTTGGTTGTTTAAATCTTTTATATTGTATGTCACAGGATTTGTATATTGAATTTCATCAACAACAAATATTTCTTCAGTCCAATTTGGAGTATAACCTTTTTCAAACGTTCTTTGATATTTGCTGATTCTATCATTATCACCTATTTTAAACTTTGGCTTAATTTGATTACTTTTCATTTTTCCATACAAGTTGAAATACACCGAGTACGATTTGACCAGGAAGCTTTCATTTTTCATCTGATCTTACCAGATTTGTTTTTATTATTAGTAGTATAATATGTTTGTTTGTTTAATTATTATTATTATTTATTTATTTTATTTGTTTACTTATTTTTTTTATTTTTTTATTATTTTTTTTATTGATTTTTTTTTTTTTTTTTAACTTTTTTTTTTTTTTTTTACTTTTTTGTTTATTTGACTTATTTTTTATTTGATTTTTTTTTTTAATTTGGTTTTAATTTTTATTTTTGTAATATAATTTTATATAATTTTTTTAATTACCTTTTTATCTTTTCTTAACGCCGAGTTAGCATTGCGTTTTTTTTCCGGTTCGTTGATTTTTCATGGAGTTAGGGCCCCTTGACATTTTTACTTTTAAATTTCTTGTCGGCGCTACTCCTTCTAAACGCCTTGTTGGATTTCGACGAAACTTGGCAGGAAGCATTGGTAAGATGTCTAGTTGTGCATGTCGCGCTTTTGTTCCAGTTCGCAGATTTATGATGGAGTTATGGCCCTTTGACATTTTTACTTTAAATTTATTGTCGGCGCTACTCCACCTAAACGGCTTGTTGGATTTCTAAGAAACTTGGCAGGAAGCCTCAGTATGATGTCTAGTTGTGCAAAGCGCGGTATATCAATGCAATCTTGGACAAGTTCGAAACCCAGCTCGATATTGTTAGTAACGGCAGGGTTATGGCCCTTGACTTGTTGGAAAATGCTACATTGTATTTTCCTTTGTTAAATCTGTAGTTACATCATTTTTTATCTGATCTTTACCATATTTGTTTCGAATGTTAATATAAACCCCTCCACCCATTTTTTTGAAATTTCATTCATAGAAGAAAGTGGGACAAATTAAAAAAATACCCATGCCACAGCAGACTTATTGCCCATGATTACCAGGTGAGCGACCTAGCCCTATTGTTTTTGCAATGTTTTAAAAAAAGTTCTGATGGGAATTTTATGTCAACAATCCTTGATAAAAGAGCCGTTTTAGCCAGTAGAGCGTCCACGTGCCCTCTTGGGACTCTTGTTTACCCTAGGAACTTCGTTTGTACAACTTTTGTAGTCTAGGAGTTGGCGATCATTTATAAACAAAAAGTGTCAAAATCTCAGGATTAGACATGTCGGTACCGGAGTCATTCATTTTGTCCTATGTTCAATACGAATCTCGGGGTAGCGTAAATAACGAATGACTCCGATACCGACACGTCTAACTCTGGGATATAGCAAACTGCGAAAAGTTCCTTCCTTAAACCAGTTACATATAAACTGAATGTAACCTAAATAATTTTGTTAAGTAAAACAGATTAAATTTGCTAGGAGTCAATATTTTAAACGGGTCATATTTCTACGTGTGAGGGGTTGTAATATTACCACTAGCGGATCCAGAGGTGGTGGGGGGGGGGGGGGGGGGGGGGGGCGCGCGCTCCCCTCCCCCCCCCCCCCCCCCCCCCTCAAAAATTCCGTATCATACATGAAATTCCATGTTACAGTAGATAAAATATCAACAATTTCGATGCACGCCCTCAGTATAAAAAAATTTCTCGCTCGCTTCGCTCGCTCTACGCATAATGACTAATGAGTGGTTTAATTAACACATTGTTAAATCCTTTTATTTGAAAACGGACTTTTTTATTCATACATGTATGTCCATGTACTGTAGATAAAATATCAACAATTTCGATGCACGCCCTCAGTAAAATTTTTTTTTCCGCTCGCTCGACGATAATGGCAATGAGTCACAGGAACTGGTCCACTTTTAATTTTTTGCCTTCTATTATTATAATTGTCTATAAAGGACTTAATGGAAATTTTGGAAAATGCTGGTGTCTTTTTCAGAGGTCAAGCAGTCGTTCGAACAATCTCAGTACATGCACACTATATACTAACATGAGCAGAAACTAAATTTCCTATCAACAATACCTTTCCTCCTACGATCCCATTGTAAATTCTGCTGAGATATCCGAGTTCAAAGTCACCAAAGTGCAATTCAAGCTGCACGTCGGTTTGTCTATGTCCCTATGAAAACAAATGAAATTTACCGAAAATCATGTGTCCGTTAATTCCGTTAATTCCGGCGCAGTATTCCAGCTTCAAATACACCAATTCACTAAAGTAAAGCACCGATACGTAAATAAATCCATATTTTATCAGTTTGCATTAGTCCGTATCACGAGAAAGTCACACAACAACGAGTATTTCGCCACTTGTTATCGGCACTAGCAGACTTTACAAATGAAACCGCCATTTTCAAATGAATTACGGGGCCGAAATGACGTCATAATGCTGCAATCTAACAGCTATGGTAAGTATTTTTACTTTTTAATATTATATCTTGAATATATTAGAAAATACGTTTGTGCTTATCCATAACACTATTATAATCAATAATAGTGTTATGGATAAGCACAAGCGTATTTAATAATATATTTAAGAATAATTTTAAAAAGTATTTTTTTTACCATAGCTGTTAGGTTCGCATTATGACGTCATTCGGCCCCGTAATTCATTTGAAAATGGCGGTTTCATTTGTAAAGTCTGCTAGTGCCGATAACAAGTGGCGAAATACTCGTTGTTGTGTACTTTCTCGTGATACGGACTATGCAAACTGATAAAATATGGATTTATTTACGTATCGATGCTTTACTTTAGTGAATTGTTGTGATTTGAAGCTGGAATACTGCGCCGAAATTAACGGAACTAACGGACACCTGATTTTCGGTAAATTTCATTTGTTTACATAGGGGACATAGACAAACGACGTGCAGCTTGAATTGCACTTTGGTGACTTTGAACTCGGATATCTCAGCGAATTTACAAGGGATTGCTAGGAAGAAAGGTATTGTTGGATAGGAAATTTATTTCTGCACATGTTAGTATATAGTGTGCATGTAACTGAGATTGTTTCGAACGTCTGCTTGACCTCTGAAAAAGAACACCAGCATTTTCCAAAATTTTCCATTAAAGTCCTTTATAGACAATTATAATAATAGAAGGCAAAAATTAAAAGTGACCAGTTCCTGTGTAATGAGTGGTTTCATTAACACATTGTTAAATCCTTTTATTTGAAAACGGATTTTTTTTATTCATGCATATATGTCCATGTTACTGTAGATAAAATATGAAACAATTTCGATGCACGCCCTCAGCATAAAAAAAATTCTCGCTCGCTTCGCTCGCCCTACGCATAATGACTAATGAGTGTTTAATTAACACATTGTTAAATCCTTTTATTTGAAAACGGACTTTTTTTTTCATACATGTATGTCCATATTACTGTAGATAAATATCAAACAATTTCGATGCACGCGCCATATTATACTTTTTGTTTTCGCTCGCTCGACGCATAATGGCTAATGAGTGGTTTAATTAACACATTGTTAAATGCACTTATTTGAAAACGTACTTTTTTTATTCATACATGTATGTCCATGTTACTGTAGATAAAATATCAAACAATTTCGATGCACGCCCTCAGTAAAACTTTTTTTTTTCGCTCGCTTCGCTCGCTCGACGCATGATGGCTAATGAGTGGTTTAATTACACATTGTTAAGCTCCTTTTCTTTGAAAACGGACTTTTTTACCCTATCAATGCACTACCGCAACCGTTTTATGAGGCTAGAACGGACCCGAAATTGACCAAAATCGTACGCCCCCACTAAGCTGAAATCCTGGATCCGCCCCTGATTACTGGCTTTCTCGAAAGAGCCGTTCGACAGAACATCATATGACCGGGGTGTCATTATATTACATAGAATTTTGAACGCGGGTCATTTTACTACATAGCAAAATGACCAGGAGGTCATTATAATATGGGGGCGATTTTTTCCCTTACACCGTTGTATCAGTCAGTCACCACTCAGGTACGAGAGTATTCTACTGCTTATAGGTGGGATCGAACCAAATCATGGCCCACGAAAATCAAAATATCCACGAGTTATCAGCTCCAAGGCCTGCAAGCTGAACTCAGTTGTCTGTGATGAAGATACCTGGAAATGTCCATCATGCCAGCAACCAAATAACTCTACCAATAATTCCACCAAGCTGTACACGGGCTCCTGATGATGACAATCGAAACTAGACATCCCTAAATATCTCAGAAATAAAGAAGACACCTATCAACTTTCAAAGCTTAAGTTACAAGGGAAGGCTATCGCATGCAAGTATAGTCTCATCTGAACCTGACATCATCCCCGGCAGAAGACTTGGCTTG
>JAWPHD010023649.1:0-21554 GCA_037043455.1 Cyrtodaria siliqua | reverse complement strand
CTTACACATATATATTCAGTTCTTACACATATATATTCAGTTCTAACACATATATATTCCGTTCTTACACATATATATTCAGTTCTTACACATATATATTCCGTTCCTACACATATATTTTCCTTTCTAACAAATATATATTCCGTTCTTACACATATATATTCCGTTCTTACAAATATATATTCCGTTCTTCCGGATATATATTCAGTTCTTACGCATATATATTCAGTTCTTAAGCATATATATTGAGTTATTACGCATATATATTCAGTTCTTACGCATATATATTTAGTTCTTACACATATATATTCAGTTTTACGCATATATATTCAGTTCTTACGCATATATATTCAGTTCTTACGCATATATATTCAGTTCTTACACATATATATTCAGTTTTACGCATATATTTTCAGTTCTTAAGCATATATATTGAGTTCTTACGCATATATATTCAGTTTTTACACATATATATTCAGTTTTACGCATATATATTCAGTTCATAAGCATATATATTCAGTTCTTACACATATATATTCCGTTCTTACACATATATATTCCGTTCTTACACATATATTTTTCGTTCTAACAAATATATATTCCGTTCTTACGCATATATATTCAGTTCTTACGAATATATATTCAGTTCTTACGCATAAATATTCAGTTCTTACGCATATATATTCAGTTCTTACACATATATATTCAGTTCTTACACATATATATAGTTCTCACACATATATATTCCGTTCTTACACATATATATTCCGTTCTTACACATATATATTCCGTTCCTACACATATATTTTCCGTTCTAACAAATATATATTCCGTTCTTACACATATATATTCCGTTCTTACACATATATATTCCGTTCTTCCGCATATATATTCAGTTCTTACGCATATATATTCAGTTCTTAAGCATATATATTCAGTTCTTACGCATATATATTCAGTTCTTATGCATATATATTCAGTTCTTAGACATATATATTCTGTTCTTACGCATATATATTAAGTTCTTACGCATATATATTCAGTTTTTACGCATATATATTGAGTTCTTACGCATATATATTGAGTTCTTACGCATATATATTCCGTTCTTACACATATATATTCAGTTCTTACACATATATATTCAGTTCTTATATATATTTTCCGTTCTTACAAATATATATTCCGTTCTTACGCATATATATTCCGTTCTTACGCATATATATTACGTTCTTACACATATATATTCCGTTCTTACACATATATATTCCGTTCTTACACATATATATTCCGTTCTTACGCATATATATTCAGTTCTTACGCATATATATTTAGTTCTTACGGATATATATTCAGTTCTTAGACATATATATTCAGTTTTTACGCACATATATTCAGTTCTTACGCATATATATTCAGTTCTTACACATATATATTCAGTTTTACGCATATATATTCAGTTCTTAAGCATATATATTGGGTTCTTACGCATATATATTCAGTTCTTACGCATATATATTCAGTTCTTAGACATATATATTCAGTTCTAATGCATATATTTTAGTTCTTAGGCATATATATTCAGTTCTTACACATATACATTCAGTTTTACGCATATATATTCAGTTCTTAAGCATATATATTCAATTCCTACGCATATATATTGAGTTTTTACGCATATATATACAGTTCTTAGACATATATATTCAGTTCTAACGCATATATATTCAGTTCTTACGCATATATATTCAGTTCTTCCACATATATTTTCAGTTCTTACACATATATATTCAGTTCTTACACATATACATTCAGTTCTTACACATATATATTCCGTTCTTATACATATATATTCCGTTCTTACGCATATATATTCAGTTTTTACGCATATATATTCAGTTCTTACACATATATATTCCGTTCTTAAACATATATATTCAGTTATTACACATATATATTCAGTTCTTACACATATATATTCCGTTCTTACACATATATATTCAGTTCTTACACATATATATTCAGTTCTTAGACATATATATTGAGTTCTTACGCATATATATTCAGTTCTTTCGCATATATATTCAGTTCTTACACATATATATTCAGTTTTACGCATATATATTCAGTTCTTAAGCATATATATTCAGTTCTTACGCATATATATTCAGTTCTTACACATAAATATATTCAGTTCTTACACATATATATTCAGTTTAACGCATATATATTCTGTTCTTACACATATATATTCAGTTCTTACGCATATATATTCCGTTCTTACGCATATATATTCCGTCCTTACACATATATATTCCGTTCTTAAAAATATATATTCCGTTCTTACGAATAAATATTCAGTTCTTACGCATATATATTCAGTTCTTACACATATATATTCCGTTCTTACATATATATTTTCCGTTTTTACAAATATATATTCCGTTCTTACACATATATATTCAGTTCTTATATATATTCAATTCTTACGCATATATATTCAGTTCTTACACTTATATATTCAGTTTTACGCATATATTTTCAGTTCTTACGCATATATATTCAGTTCTTACACATATATATTCAGTTCTTACGCATATATATTCAGTTCTTACGCATATATATTCAGTTCTTACACATATATATTCCGTTCTTACGCATATATATTCCTTTCTTACACATATATATTCCGTTCTTACACATATATATTCCGTTCTTACGAATAAATATTCAGTTCTTACGCATATATATTCAGTTCTTACACATATATATTCCGTTTTTACATATATATTTTCCGTTTTTACAAATATATATTCCGTTCTTACACATATATATTCAGTTCTTATATATATTCAATTCATACGCATATATATTCAGTTCTAACATTTATATATTCAGTTTTACGCATATATATTCAGTTCTTACGCATATATATTCAGTTCTTACACATATATATTCAGTTCTTACGCATATATATTCAGTTTTTACGCATATATATTCAGTTCTTACGCATATATATTCAGTTCTTACACATATACATTCAGTTTTACGCATATATATTCAGTTCTTAAGCATATATATTCAGTTCCTACGCATATATATTGAGTTTTTACGCATATATATACAGTTCTTAGACATATATATTCAGTTCTAACGCATATATATTCAGTTCTTACGCATATATATTCAGTTCTTCCACATATATTTTCAGTTCTTACACATAAATATTCAGTTCTTACACATATACATTCAGTTCTTACACATATATATTCCGTTCTTATACATATATATTCCGTTCTTACGCATATATATTCAGTTTTTACGCATATATATTCAGTTCTTACACATATATATTCCGTTCTTAAACATATATATTCAGTTAATACACATATATATTCAGTTCTTACACATATATATTCCGTTCTTACACATATATATTCAGTTCTTACACATATATATTCAGTTCTTAGACATATATTGAGTTCTTACGCATATATATTCAGTTCTTTGCATATATATTCAGTTCTTACACATATATAATCAGTTTTACGCATATATATTCAGTTCTTACGCATATATATTCAGTTCTTACGCATATATATTCAGTTCTTACACATATATATATTCAGTTCTTACACATATATATTCAGTTTTACTCATATATATTCTGTTCTTACACATATATATTCAGTTCTTACGCATATATATTCCGTTATTACGCATATATATTCCGTTCTTACACATATATATTCCGTTCTTACACATATATATTCCGTTCTTACGAATAAATATTCAGTTCTTACGCATATATATTCAGTTCTTACACATATATATTCCGTTCTTACATATATATTTTTCGTTTTTACAAATATATATTCCGTTCTTACACTTATATATTCAGTTCTTATATATATTCAATTCTTACGCATATATATTCAGTTCTTACACTTATATATTCAGTTTTACGCATATATATTCAGTTCTTACTCATATATATTCAGTTCTTACACATATATATTCAGTTCTTACGCATATATATTCAGTTCTTACGCATATATATTCAGTTCCTACGCATATATATTCAGTTCTTACACATATATATTCAGTTTTACGCATATATATTCAGTTTTTAAACATATATATTGAGTTCTTACCCATATATATTCAGTTCTTACGCATAAATATTCAGTTCTAAGACATATATATTCAGTTCTTACGCATATATATTTAGTTCTTACGCATATATATTCAGTTCTTACACATATATTCAGTTTTACGCATATATATTCAGTTCTTAAGCATATATTGAGTTCTTACGCATACATATTGAGTTCTTACGCATATATATTCAGTTCTAAGACATATATATTCAGTTCTTACGCATATATATTCAGTTATTACACATATATATTCAGTTCGTAAAAATATATATTCAGTTTTACGCATATATATTCTGTTCATAAGCATATATATTCAGTTCTTACGCATATATATTCAGTTCTTACGCATATATATACAGTTCTTACACATATATATTAAGTTTTACGCATATATATTCAGTTCTTACGCATATATATTTAGTTATTACACATATATATTCAGTTCTTACACATATATATTGAGTTCTTACACATACATATTCAGTTCTTACACATACATATTCCGTTCTTACACATATATATTCCGTTCTTACACATATATTTTCCGTTCTTACAAATATATATTCCGTTCTTACACATATATATTCCGTTCTTACACATATATATTCAGTTCTTACACATATATATTCCGTTTTTACACATATATTTTCCGTTTTTACAAATATATATTCAGTTCTTACGCATATATATTCAGTTGTTACGCATATATATTCAGTTCTTACGCATATATATTCAGTTCTTACACATATATATTCAGTTCTTACACATATATATTCAGTTCTTACACATATATATTCCGTTTTTACACATATATTTTCAGTTCTTACACATACATATTCCGTTCTTACAGATATATTTTCCGTTCTTACAAATATATTCCGTACTTACACATATATATTCCGTTTTAAAAAAATATATATTACGTTCTTACGCATATATATTCAGTTCTTACGCATATATATTCAGTTCTTAGACATATATATTCAGTTTTTACGCATATATATTCAGTTCTTAAGCATATATATTCAGTTCTTACACATATATATTCAGTTTTACGCATATATATTCAGTTCTTAAGCATATATATTGAGTTCTTACGCATATATATTTAGTTCTTACGCATATATATTCAGTTCTTAGACATATATATTCAGTTCTTACGCATATATATTTAGTTCTTACGCATATATATTCAGTTCTTACACATATATATTCAGTTTCACGCATATATATTCAGTTCTTAAGCATATATATTGAGTTCTTACGCCTATATATTTAGTTCTTAGACATATATATTCAGTTCTTACGCATATATATTCAGTTCTTACGCATATATATTCAGTTCTTACACATATATATTCAGTTTTACTCATATATATTCAGTTCTAACGCATATATATTCAGTTATAACGCATATATATTCAGTTCTTACTCATATATATTCAGTTTTACGTATATATTTTCAATTCTTAAGCATTTATATTCAGTTCTTACGCATATATATTCAGTTCTTACACATATATATTCCGTTCTTACACATATATATTCACTTCTTACACATAAAAATTCCGTTCTTACATATACATTTTCCGTTCTTACAAATATATATTCCGTTCTTTCACATCTATATTCAGTTCTTACGCATATATATCAGTTCTTACACATATATATTAAGTTTTACGCATATATATTCAGTTCTTACGCATATATATTCAGTTCTTAGACATATATATTCAGTTCTTACGCATATATATTTAGTTCTTACGCCTATATATTCAGTTCTTACACATATATATTCCGTTTTACGCATATATATTCAGTTCTTAAGCATATATTGAGTTCTTACGCATACATATTGAGTTCTGACGCATATATATTCAGTTTTTAGACATATATATTCAGTTCTTACGCATATATATTCAGTTCTTACGCATATATATTCAGTTCTTACACATATATATTCAGCTTTACGCATATATATTCAGTTCATAAGCATATATATTCAGTTCTTACGCATATATATTCAGTTCTTACGCATATATATACAGTTCTTACACATATATATTCAATTTTACGCATATATATTCAGTTCTTACGCATATATATTTATTTATTACACATATATATTCAGTTCTTACGCATATATATTCAGTTCTTACACATACATATTCAGTTCTTACACATACATATTCCGTTCTTACACATATATATTCAGTTCTTACACATATATATTCCGTTCTTACACATATATTTTCCGTTCTTACAAATATATATTCCGTTCTTACACATATATATTCCGTTCTTACACATATATATTCAGTTCTTACACATATATATTTCGTTCTTACACATATATATTCAGTTCTTACACATATATATTCCGTTCTTACACATATATTTTCCGCTTTTACAAATATATATTCCGTTCTAACGCATATATATTCAGTTCTTACGCATATATATTCAGTTCTTACGCATATATATTCAGTTCTTACGCATATATATTCAGTTCTTACACATATATATTCAGTTCTTACACATATATATTTAGTTCTTACACATATATATTCCGTTTATACACATACATATTCCGTTCTTACACATATATTTTCCGTTCTTACAAATATATATTCCGTTCTTACACATATATATTCCATTCTTACACATATATATTCCGTTCTTACGCATATATATTCAGTTCTTACGCATATATATTCAGTTCTTAGACATATATATTCAGTTTTTACGCATATATATTCAGTTCTTACGCATATATATTCAGTTATTACACATACATATTCAGTTTTACGCATATATATTCAGTTCTTAAGCATATATATTGAGTTTTTACGCATATATATTCAGTTCTTACGCATATATATTCAGTTCTAACGCATATATATTTAGTTCTTACGCATATATATTCAGTTCTTACACATATATATTCAGTTTTACGCATATATATGCAGTTCTTAAGCATATATATTGAGTTCTTAAGCATATATATTGAGTTCTTACGCATATATATTTAGTTCTTAGACATATATATTCACATATATATTTAGTTATTACACATATATATTCAGTTCTTACACATATATATTCAGTTCTTACACATACATATTCAGTTCTTACACATACATATTCCGTTCTTACACATATATATTCAGTTCTTACACATATATATTCCGTTCTTACACATATATTTTACGTTCTTACAAATATATATTCCGTTCTTACACATATATATTCCGTTCTTACAAATATATATTCAGTTCTTACACATATATATTCCGTTCTTACACATATATTTTCCGTTTTTACTAATATATATTCCGTTCTTACGCATATATATTCAGTTCTTACGCATATATATTCAGTTCTTACGCATATATATTTAGTTCTTACGCATATATATTCAGTTGTTACACATATATATTCAGTTCTTACACATATATATTCAGTTCTTACACATATATATTCCGTTTTTACACATATATTTTCAGTTCTTACACATACATATTCCGTTCTTACACATATATTTTCCGTTCTTACAAATATATATTCCGTTCTTACACATATATATTCCGTTCTTACACATATATATTCCGTTCTTACGCATATATATTCAGTTCTTACGCATATATATTCAGTTCTTAGACATATATATTCAATTTTTACACATATATATTCAGTTTTACGCAAATATATTAAGTTTTTAAGCATATATATTGAGTTCTTACGCATATATATTCAGTTCTTACGCATATATATTCAGTTCTTAGACATATATATTCAGTTCTTACGCATATATATTTAGTTTTTACGCATATATATTCAGTTCTTACACATATATATTCAGTTTAACGCATTTATATTCAGTTCTTAAGCATATATATTGAGTTCTTAAGCATATATATTGAGTTCTTACGCATATATATTTAGTTCTTAGACATATATATTTAGTTCTTACGCATATATATTCAGTTCTTATGCATATATATTCAGTTTTACTCATATATATTCAGTTCTTACGCATATATATTCAGTTCTTACGCATATATATTCAGTTCTTACGCATATATATTCAGTTTTACGAATATATTTTCAATTCTTACGCATATATATTCAGTTCTTACGCATATATATTCAGTTCTTACGCATATATATTCAGTTGTTACGCATATATATTCAGTTCTTACACATATATATTCAGTTCTTACAAATATATATTCAGTTCTTACACATATATATTCCGTTTTTACACATATATTTTCAGTTCTTACACATACATATTCCGTTCTTACACATATATTTTCCGTTCTTACAAATATATATTCCGTTCTTACACATATATATTCCGTTCTTACGCATATATATTCAGTTCTTACGCATATATATTCAGTTCTTAGACATATATATTCAGTTTTTACGCATATATATTCAGTTCTTACGCATATATATTCAGTTCTGACACATATATATTCAGTTTTACGCATATATATTCAGTTCTTAAGCATATATATTGAGTTCTTATGCATATATATACAGTTCTTACGCATATATATTCAGTTCTTAGACATATATATTCAGTTCTTACGCATATATATTTAGTTCTTACATATATGTATTTAGTTCTTACACATATATATTCAGTTTTACGCATATATATTCAGTTCTTAAGCATATATATTGAGTTCTTAAGCATATATATTGAGTTCTTACGCATATATATTTAGTTCTTAGACATATAAATTCAGTTCTTACGCATATATATTCAGTTCTTACGCATATATATTGAGTTCTTACGCATATATATTCAGTTCTTACGCATATATATTCAGTTCTTAGACATATATATTCAGTTCTTACGCATATATATTTAGTTCTTACATATATGTATTCAGTTCTTACACATATATATTCAGTTTTACGCATATATATTCAGTTCTTACGCATATATATTCAGTTCTTACGCATATATATTCAGTTCTTAGACATATATATTCAGTTTTTACGCATATATATTCAGTTCTTACGCATATATATTCAGTTCTTACACATATTTATTCAGTTTTACGCATATATATTCAGTTCTTAAGCATATATATTGAGTTCTTACGCATATATATTCAGTTCTTACGCATATATATTCAGTTCTTAGACATATATATTCAGTTCTTACGCATATATATTTAGTTCTTACATATATGTATTCAGTTCTTACACATATATATTCAGTTTTACGCATATATATTCAGTTCTTAAGCATATATATTGAGTTCTTAAGCATATATATTGAGTTCTTACGCATATATATTTAGTTCTTAGACATATATATTCAGTTCTTACGCATATATATTCAGTTCTTACGCATATATATTCAGTTCTTACACATATATATTCAGTTTTACTCATATATATTCAGTTCTTACGCATATATATTCAGTTCTTACGCATATATATTCAGTTCTTACGCATATATATTCAGTTCTTACGCATATATATTTTCAATTCTTACGCATATATATTCAGTTCTTACGCATATATATTCAGTTCTTACACATATATATTCCGTTCTTACACATATATATTCACTTCTTACACATATATATTCCGTTCTTACATATATATTTTCCGTTCTTACAAATATATATTCCGTTCTTACACATCTATATTCAGTTCTTACGCATATATATTCAGTTCTTACACATATATATTCAGTTTTACGCATATATATTCAGTTCTTACGCATATATATTCAGTTCTTACACATATATATTCAGTTCTTACACATATATTCAGTTCTTAATGGGATGACAGTAGGTTAAGTGTGAGGTTTGGTGCACCCTAGAACCGGTTTAAACCCCCAGTGGCTTACTTTGCCACTGACCGTTCCATAGCGGTAGCCCTATTGTCAACCCTTTTGTGTTTGTGATGTCGTTTGCATTTTTTATTACTTTTGTCTTTTCGCTTTTCGGTTGACTGTCGTCCTTGAATGCTGCTTTCCCTGTCCGATATTTTTATCCTTTTTTACACATATATATTCCGTTTTTACACATATATATTCAGTTCTTACACATATATATTCCGTTATTACACATATATTTTCCGTTCTTACACATATATATTTCGTTCTTACTCATATATATTACGTTCTTACACATATATATTCCGTTCTTACACATATATATTCAGTTCTTACGCATATATATTCCGTTCTTACACATATATATTCCGTTCTTACACATATATATTCCGTTCTTACGCATATATATTCAGTTCTTACGCATATATATTCAGTTCTTACGGATATATATTCAGTTCTTAGACATATATATTCAGTTCTTACGCATATATATTCAGTTCTTACGCATATATATTCAGTTCCTACGCATATATATTCAGTTCTTACACATATATATTCAGTTTTACGCATATATATTCAGTTCTTAAGCATATATATTGAGTTCTTACGCATATATATTCAGTTCTTACGCATATATATTCAGTTCTTAGACATACATATTCAGTTCTTACGCATATATATTCAGTTCTTACACATATATATTCATTTCTTACACATATATATTCAGTTCTTACACATATATATTCCGTTCTTTCACATATATTTTCCGTTCTTACAAATATATATTCCGTTCTTACACATATATTTTCCGTTCTTACACATATATATTCCCTTCTTACGAATAAATATTCAGTTCTTACGCATATGTATTCAGTTCTTACGGATATATATTCAGTTCTTAGATATATCTATTCAGTTCTTACGCATATATGTTCAGTTCTTACACATATATATTCAGTTTTACGCATATATATTCAGTTCTTACGCATATATATTCAGTTCTTACACATATATATTCAGTTTTACGCATATATTTTCAATTCTTACGCATATATATTCCGTTCTTACACATATATATTCAGTTCTTACACATATATATTCCGTTCTTACATATATATTTTCCGTTCTTACAAATATATATTCCGTTCTTACACATATATATTCAGTTCTTACACATATATATTCAGTTTTACGCATATATATTCAGTTCATACGCATATATATTCAGTTCTTTCACATATATATTCAGTTCTTACACATATATATTCAGTTCTTACACATATATATTCCGTTCTTCTCACATGTCTCAGAGTCAGATTATATAAACCATCGACCTCCAGGGTCTATAATATCTGTACCCCTCTCCGCAGAGTGCGATTACATCCAGTAACCTCAGAGTCAGCCTAAAAAAAAACTGACAACTCCAGTGTCTATAATCTATATATTTATGTATCTATACGCCTGATATATATCGGACTCTCCACAGAGTCCGGTTACATCAAAACTAACATACCCAGTGCCTATAATAAATACGATATAAGATATGTATGTTATACGCCTGATATTATCGGACTCTCCTCAGAGCCAGGTTATATAAAATCTGACAACTCCGCTGTCTATAATCTATATATTTATTTGAGAACTACCAAGGACAGACAACCTTCGGACGAACTACGGCAGGGCGCCTAGCTACGATGAGAGACACATAATTCAAACACGTGTGCATTCACTTCCTATTAAAAGGATAGCTGCAACACACGCTAACGAACTGTATCTCTAGATCATAACACTCTCGTCTGGAGGCACAATTAACATATACATGGATACATACATACAAGTATAGCTCATATGAGTGGGACCATATTTTAGCATTGAACTACACACAGCTATAGATTTTACACTTTTGTAAATCAGGTAAATTAAAGCTACATGCATACAATTATAGATCATATGAGTGGGATCATATTTAAGCATTGAACTACACACAGCTATAGATTTTACACTTTTATAAATCAGGTAAATTAAATTACATGGCAATAAAGGTTTACATTTTCACTTTCATATCAGTAAATATTATAAAATGATTTTTAATAGTTTTCAAGAAATACGAGTTTGTACAACCCCACTGTAGCCTCCACGGAGCACGTCATTTGTGTGCTATGCCGTCGCCTTGAAAACCAACAACAACCAAGCGTTATAAATGATGAAAAATGCTAGATATAGCAAACGTAATTGTTAATTAATGAGAAAATGGTATTAATCATGGTTTGCACTAAATAACTATTTTGCAGTATTGTTGAATAATCATGTTTTATAAGTATATCACAACTTTAAATGTTTGGTTTTATTAAAAGTTCATATTATTTAATATTTTATAAACATTTTAGTGCTCCGTGATTTTTTCTGACTTAAAAGCAAGAAAGTATTCATCTACTTATTTATATTTATCATAGTCCTCCATGTTATATATTCATAACATTTCATAATTGTAATTTTGGAATACCAGTGACAATGCTACTGTAGTTTTGTGTATTTTTGTTGACGATTTCCTGTTATTTAGCCATTCCCGAAATGCAGTTTAGGACTGCTCAGTAGATGGGGTTTTCGCTCTATTATATCATTCATTGCAACGTAACTAGGCATGGCACCTATAATCTATACTGCTGTATCTATACGCATGGGCCCGTATTCATCAAGCTTATTAAGATATTTCTCAACTTGAATATACCTTCAAATGAGGTTATTTTCTAGAACTTCTACATAATTTAAAACGTTATTCATAAAACATCTCATCTTACATTTCGACATAAGTTGTGTTGAAATTCCATCAAAAGTTAAGACATCTCCTACCCTATCTTAACTATTAAAAACATTGTTTTATGTAACCAAGTACATGTAAGCATAGATTGTGAAAAATCGATTGCGAAATTAACCATATGTTTCTAGGTCTGTGGTAGCGCACTGGCGTGGTAATCGAAAGACCGTGGGTTCGAGTACTTTAGGCACGTCTTTTTTATTAAATTATACTATATGATCGTGTTTTTAACTATTTAAATAATTGCTTTGCAAACGTTCTCAGCAACGCCATAGTTTTATCAGTGGTTTATAAACAATATCAAAGATCTAGTTTAACCAATTTGAGTCAAACTATTAAGGCATGTTAAATTAGGGTTAAACGAGTACGTACTAAACTACGAGATAGGCATCTAGTAGATTAGTAATACTCCATGAAATTGATTGGTATAATTTAATTAAACTTGGTACACTAATGTATCAAGTAGAAACTGTGTCCGGGTAGAGTATCAAGTCCTTTTTTAGGTGAGTAGGTCATGGTTATATGTCTTTTGTTCTACAAGATTCATGTTGTTGACTATGTGTGGGTTTCCATATAATGGGGTTAGGCATATGTCTTATTTCACATTTTTAAATACTAATTTTATCTAAAGAACTTGGTATTATTGTTTTTAAATAATGATTATTTCCCATCTTCAATTACACAAAACTATTTGAACTATTAATTTGAGACTTTGGATATCAATTTTGATCATTTGACCTCAGAACTGAGCATATGTGTATGGCAATGCGATTAAAAATCAAATCACATCAAACTTAAAGAAATATTCCTGCCTGCCTGTACAAGGAAACTTTTCTAAAATGGCGTTTGACGTTTGACATATACATAGTTCTAGAATGGCGTTTGACATATACATAGAAATTGGGTTGGTGGCTTTCAAATTATGTTAATGACCTTAACCATGTTAACAGTAGACAACTGACAATATTGTAGCAAGATATGCAATTTTAATTTGAACCTAAACACATGCAATTTCTGCTTTTCAAATGAAAGAGAGAAAAACAGGCAAATGAGTCTTACATGGGGACAAATAGTGAGGACAATTAAAATAAGTGTCCGAGCTTTTGTTGACATTAACAATCTGTTAAAGTTAAGTTAAGATTGGATGAAAAATGAAGGCCCTATAGTCTTAACGAGACAAAAGATAACGACGGATGGACGACGGACAACTCGCCATCCCATAAGCTCTGCTGGCTCTTGGCCAGTAGAGCTAAATGACCACGACCTACTCGCCTCAATATAGATATAAAAAATAGAACAGGAAAAGCAGCATTCAAGGACGACAGACAACCACACACACACACACACACACAGAAACAAAGAACAAATTTAAAGATGAATAAAAAGCCAAATAAGAAATCACAAACACGGACTTGATACTCTACCCGGACCCAGTTTCTGCTTGATACATTAGTGTACCAAGTTTAATTAAATTATACCATTCAATTTTATGGAGTATTACTAAACTACTAGATGCCTATCTCGTAGTTTAGTACGTACTTCGTTTAACCTTTTTTTTCAAATACAAATTTAACATGCCTTAATAGTTTGACTCAAATTGATTAAACTAGAACTTTTATTGTTTATAAACCACTGATAAAACTATGGTGTTGTCGAAGACGTTTGCAAAGCAATTATTTAAATAGTAAAAAACACAATCATATAGCATCATTTCTTTCTTTCAAATTGAAACTAATAAAAATGACGTGCCTAAAATGGTACTCGCACTCACGGTCTTTCGATTACCACGCCAGTACGCTACCACAGGCCTAGAAACACATGGTTAATTTCGCAATCGATTTTTCACAATCTATGCTTACATGTACTTGGTTACATAAAAGATTGTTTTTAATAGTTAAGATAGGGTAGGAGTTGTTTTAACTTTGATGGAATTTCAACACAACTTAAGTCGAAATGTAAGATGAGATGTTTTATGAATAACGTTTTATATTATGTAGAAGTTCTAGAAAATAACCTCATTTGAAGGTATATTTAAGTTGAGAAATATCTTAAGAAGCTTTATGAATACGGGCCCTGGAATTCACCAACCATTCTTCAAACTATTTTTAGATTGAGTCCAAGCACCGAAATTCCGTTCACAAATATTTCCATTACCTTTAAAGACAAACAATCGTAAGAAGTAAATATTACTTTATATGCATCATATATATACATAGCAGCTTGTTATGAACGTTTATTCCATAAACTTATAGAAGTATTTGTGATCGAAATTTGCATACTTCAGCTTAAGTCTATCTTAAGAATATTCTCAAGAATGGTTGGTGAATTCAAGGCCTGCAGCTGGTCTCCCATAAAAAACATCAGTATGTGTTTAAGTGTCATGATAAGCACGTGACCTACATGATTCATCTTATTTACGGGTACATGTTCACGGTTATGATTTCCAATAAAAGCATCATTATGTGTTTAAGTGTCATGATAAGCATGTAACCTCCATGATTCATCTTATTTAGGGGTACATGTTCACGGTTATGGTTTCCCATAAAAGCATCATTATGTGTTTAAGTGTCATGATAAGCATGTAACCTCCATGATCCATCTTATTTAGGGGTACATGTTCATGGTTATGGTTTCCCATTAAAGCATCATTATGTGTTTAAGTGTCATGATAAGCATGTAACCTCCATGATTCATCTTATTTAGGGTACATGTTCACGGTTATGGTTTCCCATTAAAGCATCATTATGTGTTTAAGTGTCATGATAAGCATGTAACCTCCATGATTCATCTTATTTAGGGTACATGTTCACGGTTATGGTTTCCCATAAAAGCATCATTGTGTGTTTAAGTGTCATGATAAGCATGTAACCTCCATGATTCGTCTTATTTAGGATACATGTTCACGGTTATGGTTTCCCATAAAAGCATCATTATGTGTTTAAGTGTCATGATAAGCATGTAACCTCCATGATTCATTTTATTTAGGGGTTCATGTTCATGGTTATGGTTTCCCATTAAAGCATCATTATGTGTTTAAGTGTCATGATAAGCATGTAACCTCCATGATTCATCTTATTTAGGGGTACATGTTCATGGTTATGGTTTCCCATTAAAGCATCATTATGTGTTTAAGTGTCATGATAAGCATGTAACCTCCATGATTCATCTTATTTAGGGGTACATGTTCATGGTTATGGTTTCCCATTAAAGCATCATTATGTGTTTAAGTGTCATGATAAGCATGTAACCTCCATGATTCATCTTATTTAGGGGTACATGTTCATGATTATGGATTCCCATTAAAGCATCATTATGTGTTTAAGTGTCATGATAAGCATGTAATCTCCATGATTCATCTTATTTAGGGTACATGTTCACGGTTTTGGTTTCCCATAAAAACATCATTATGTGTTTAAGTGTCATGATAAGCATGTAACCACCATGATTCATCTTATTTAGGGGTATATGTTCACGGTTATGGTTTCCCATAAAAGCATCATTATGTGTTTAAGTGTCATTATAAGCATGTAACCACCATGATTCATCTTATTTAGGGTACATGTTCATGGTTATGGTTTCCCATAAAAGCATCATTATGTGTTTAAGTGTCATGATAAGCATGTAACCACCATGATTCATCTTATTTAGGGATACATGTTCATGGTTATGGTTTCCCATAAAAGCATCATTATGTGTTTAAGTGTCATGATAAGGAAGTAACCACCATGATTCATCTTATTTAGGGTACATGTTCACGGTTATGGTTTCCCATAAAACCATCATTATGTGTTTATGTGTCATGATAAGCATGTAACCTCCATGATTCATCTTATTTAGGGTACATGTTCACGGTTACGGTTTCCCATAAAAGCATCATTATGTGATTAAGTGTCATGATAAGCATGTAACCTCCATGATTCATCTTATTTAGGGTACATGTTCACGGTTATGGTTTCCCATTAAAGCATCATTGTGTGTTTAAGTGTCATGATAAGCATGTAACCTCCATGATTCGTCTTATTTAGGATACATGTTCACGGTTATGGTTTCCCATAAAAGCATCATTATGTGTTTAAGTGTCATGATAAGCATGTAACCTCCATGATTCATTTTATTTAGGGGTTCATGTTCATGGTTATGGTTTCCCATTAAAGCATCATTATGTGTTTAAGTGTCATGATAAGCATGTAACCTCCATGATTCATCTTAGTTAGGGGTACATGTTCATGGTTATGGTTTCCCATTAAAGCATCATTATGTGTTTAAGTGTCATGATAAGCATGTAACCTCCATGATTCATCTTATTTAGGGTACATGTTTACGGTTATGGTTTCCCATAAAAGCATCATTATGTGTTTAAGTGTCATGATAAGCATGTAACCTCCATGATTCATCTTATTTAGGGGTACATGTTCATGGTTATGGATTCCCATTAAAGCATCATTATGTGTTTAAGTGTCATGATAAGCATGTAACCTCCATGATTCATCTTATTTAGGGTACATGTTCACGGTTATGGTTTCCCATAAAAACATCATTATGTGTTTAAGTGTCATGATAAGCATGTAACCACCATGATTCATCTTATTTAGGGGTATATGTTCACGGTTATGGTTTCCCATAAAAGCATCATTATGTGTTTAAGTGTCATGATAAGCATGTAACCTCCATGATTCATTTTATTTAGGGGTTCATGTTCATGGTTATGGTTTCCCATTAAAGCATCATTATGTGTTTAAGTGTCATGATAAGCATGTAACTTCCATGATTCATCTTATTTAGGGGTACATGTTCATGGTTATGGTTTCCCATTAAAGCATCATTATGTGTTTAAGTGTCATGATAAGCATGTAACCTCCATGATTCATCTTATTTAGGGTACATGTTTACGGTTATGGTTTCCCATAAAAACATCATTATGTGTTTAAGTGTCATGATAAGCATGTAACCTCCATGATTCATCTTATTTAGGGGTACATGTTCATGGTTATGGTTTCCCATTAAAGCATCATTATGTGTTTAATTGTCATGATAAACATGTAACCTCCATGATTCATCTTATTTAGGGGTACATGTTCATGGTTATGGATTCCCATTAAAGCATCATTATGTGTTTAAGTGTCATGATAAGCATGTAACCTCCATGATTCATCTTATTTAGGGTACATGTTTAAGGTTATGGTTTCCCATAAAAACATCAGTATGTGTTTAAGTGTCATGATAAGCATGTAACCTCCATGATTCATCGTATATAGGGGTACATGTTCATGGTTATGGTTTCCCATTAAAGCATCATTATGTGTTTAAGTGTCATGATAAGCATGTAACCTCCATGATTCATCTTATTTAGGGGTACATGTTCATGGTTATGGATTCACATTAAAGCATCATTATGTGTTTAAGTGTCATGATAAGCATGTAACCTCCATGATTCATCTTATTTAGGGTACATGTTCACGGTTATGGTTTCCCATAAAAACATCATTATGTGTTTAAGTGTCATGATAAGCATGTAACCTCCATGATTCATCTTATTTGCGGTACATGTTCACGGTTATGGTTTCCCATAAAAGCATCATTGTGTGTTTAAGTGTCATGATAAGCATGTAACCTCCATGATTCGTCTTATTTAGGATACATGTTCACGGTTATGGTTTCCCATAAAAGCATCATTATGTGTTTAAGTGTCATGATAAGCATGTAACCTCCATGATTCATTTTATTTAGGGGTTCATGTTCATGGTTATGGTTTCCCATTAAAGCATCATTATGTGTTTAAGTGTCATGATAAGCATGTAACCTCCATGATTCATCTTATTTAGGGGTACATGTTCATGGTTATGGTTTCCCATTAAAGCATCATTATGTGTTTAAGTGTTATGATAAGCATGTAACCTCCATGATTCATCTTATTTAGGGTACATGTTTACGGTTATGGTTTCCCATAAAAGCATCATTATGTGTTTAAGTGTCATGATAAGCATGTAACCTCCATGATTCATCTTATTTAGGGGTATATGTTCATGGTTATGGTTTCCCGTTAAAGCATCATTATGTGTTTAAGTGTCATGATAAGCATGTAACCTCCATGATTCATCTTATTTAGGGGTACATGTTCATGGTTATGGATTCCCATTAAAGCATCATTATGTGTTTAAGTGTCATGATAAGCATGTAACCTCCATGATTCATCTTATTTAGGGGTACATATTCATGGTTATGGTTTCCCATTAAAGCATCATTATGTGTTTAAGTGTCATGATAAGCATGTAACCACCATGATTCATCTTATTTAGGGGTACATGTTCATGGTTATGGATTCCCATTAAAGCATCATTATGTGTTTAAGTGTCATGATAAGCATGTAACCTCCATGATTCATCTTATTTAGGGGTACATGTTCATGGTTATGGTTTCCCATTAAAGCATCATTATGTGTTTAAGTGTCATGATAAGCATGTAACCACCATGATTCATCTTATTTAGGGTACTTGTTCATGGTTATGGTTTCCCATAAAAACATCATTATGTGTTTAAGTGTCATGATAAGCATGTAACCACCATGATTCATATTATTTAGGGGTACATGTTCATGGTTATGGTTTCCCATAAAATCATCATTATGTGTTTAAGTGTCATGATAAGCATGTAACCTCCATGATTCATCTTATTTAGGGGTACATGTTCATGGTTATGGTTTCCCATAAAATCATCATTATGTGTTTAAGTGTCATGATAAGCATGTAACCTCCATGATTCATCTTATTTAGGGGTACATGTTCATGGTTATGGTTTCCCATTAAAGCATCATCATGTGTTTAAGTGTCATGATAAGCATGTAACCACCATGATTCATCTTATTTAGGGGTACATGTTCACGGTTATGGTTTCCCATAAAAGCATCATTATGTGTTTAAGTGTCATGATAAGCATGTAACCTCCATGATTCATCTTATTTAGGGGTAATGTATACTAAACAAAATACACTCGGTACATTTGATAACGCAGTATTTTTCTTTTTTATATATTTCTATTTTTCTTTTAAATATATTTGAAAGAGGTAGAGCGAATCTTAGGCAACTGTTTATAGCCATATGTTAACCTTTGAGACAAAGAGACTAGAGTACTAACATAAAATGCATTCTTGATTTGAACAAAAAGCCGGCGGACTGAAAAAAATCGAATATCAACAATGTTGAGTTTTTAAATGTACTGAGTGTAGTGTAGCACGGCGTTTTCGGGACATATATTAAACATATAAACATTTATGCAATTGTTTGACGCTATTAGAAATGGTAGCTAAGTATATTATTTTCAAAATAATTCGTTTATTTTTATTAATTTCTAAGCGAAGTATCAGAATCATCTCGCTTTTTAAAAAAAGAACTTATTTCGTTATACAAATGTAATGCTTTAAGCAAATTTAATGGTTGCCATTAAAAAGAAATGCCGATACTTTCATCGTTTAAAAACTGTTAAAATGTATTCAAAATCATTGTTATTCTCAAACAAAGACATTCCAAACTTCGTAATTTTAAAAATTACTTCCCTTTTCATTGAAAAGAGAACGATTTTCGATTACTTATAAAAGTATGTTCCAATGTATTTTCTTTATTTTTATCACACGACTTTCTTTACAAATGATTTTGTAGCTTTATTAATGGTTAACTTTATGTCACATCAGTTTGACGACGGACATCTCAGAAGCTCGTCTTGCCTTCGGAAAGTAGAGCTTAAAATTAAAACAGCATGCAATGTCTGCTTCGTAAGCTTTCGAAACTAATCGGCGACACTTCAAAAAAAGATCCTTGACAATGAAATCGAGATCGTCACACATCTGTGACAATTTTAAAGTATTTAAATGGGCGGTTATCTTTATGAAATATCACATTGTATATAGATGATATTTTGACATAAATGTACTTAATGTAAACATGAAATACGTTTCTCCTTTTATACTCCTTTTAGGTATTAAAGGGACACACGGCAATCTTGAAGTTAATCATTACGTGGTCCGAGTATTAACTTTCATACCCCATCCAACCTCTTCTCCAAGAAGCGAAAACGGGTTGGCTGGTGTATGAAATAAAACCTTAATTTCGGCCTCAACTGTTCACACATTGTACAATTAAAACATTTAATAGGTAATTTTAAACAGGTTATTGAATTCGTTTAGTAAAAAATGTTTTTAAACATGTTTTATTGTCGAAAATATCCCTTGTAAAATCCTGCTAATATAAGCTTTCCCATCGCTTAATGGAATTAATGCGGGGTACCACGTAATGATCCTTCCTTAAAAAAAGAATCTCTATTTATTAATCCAATATCTGTTTGACTTTAAAACTGCTTGCATATAATTAAAATACAATTTAGTGTTTTCATTTATCCTTATTCTACCATATCTATATATATATTATTTGGGCAATATAATTAACAGTTAGTATTATGAAAAGCAAAACAAGTTGCTTTATACTATTATATATTAATGATTGAACAAACGTAAGTTATGTTAAGAACTAACGGGAAACCACAAGTTTCAAGATTGCGGTGTATCCCTTTAAACTAAAGCTTCTTTGTATATTAAAGGGACACATGGCAATCTTGATTTTCAAAAACTAGCGGCGTCCCGTTAGTTTTTCTACATAAATTGTATTTGTTCATTCTTTAATGTTAATTATTAGAATTGTATTAAGCCATTTGTTTTTGCATA